>PISX010008216.1:0-83452 GCA_004024625.1 Mellivora capensis | reverse complement strand
AAAAAAATGGACGAAGGTAGGTGATATCTGTGTAGCATTGTGAATGTATTAAATGCCACTAAATTGTACATGTTTAGTGCTTAATTTTAAGATATGCTGATTTCATCTCACAAGGAAAAATAAGGGGAAAAATGTACTCTGTTGTCCATCTGGACAACAGAGAACTTGGTACTCTTCCCCTCTTCTAACTCAAGCTTAATATATGGCATTTTCTGTCATCACTTGTGTACTTGAAATCTAGTGAGAAGACAAAGATATAAAAAGAATATAACTTTGTTGTAGAGAGATACATATGTTCATAGTAATATTTTTCAAGTCTTTGTTTAAATTTCAGTTACTTAATATACACTCCACAAATGGGAGAGGAGAAGTAACAGCCAACTAACAATTGCAGGAGAATATTTTGAAAAATTATATGCCAAAAAATCACACAATCTGGAAAAAAAAGAATAAATTCCTGGAATTTACACAACTGAAAAGGGAAGAAACAGAGAAAGTGATTGGGTAAATACTAGCAAAGATATTGAATCAGTAATTTAAAAAAAAAACTCTCAACAAACAAAATCCAGGGCCAGAGGGCTTCACAGGGGAATTCTACCAAATACTTAAAGAAGTTAATACCTATTCTTCTCAAACTATTCAAAAAAATAGAAATGGAAGGAAAACTTCCAAATTCATTTGATGAGGCCAGCAGTACCCTGATTGCAAAATGAGACAAAGGACCCATTAATAAAAAGGAGTACCAGACAATATCCTTGATGGGCATGGTTGCAAAAATCCTCAACAAAATTCTGACAATTCCAGCAGTATATTAAAAGAATCATTCCCCATGATCAAGTGAGATTTATTCCTGGGTTTCAAGTGTTGTTCCGTATTCACAAATCAGAGGATGTGATACACCACATTAGTAAAAGAAAGGATAAGAAACTTATGATCCTTTCAACAGATGCAGAAAAAAAAAATTGACAAAATACAACATCAATTCATTATAAAAACCCTCAACAAATTAGGGATAAATAAAATAAACCTGAACATAATAAAGATCATATATGAAAAACCTCACAGCTATTAAATCCTCAGTGGGGAAAATCTGAGAGCTTTTCCTCTAGGTTCAGGAACAGTACAGGCATTCCACTCTCACGACTGTTATTTAATATAGTGTTGGCAGTCCTAGCACAGCAATCAGACAACAGAAAGAAATAAAATCATCCAAATTAAAGAAAAAAGTCAAACTTACACTGTTTGCAGATAATGATACTTTATATAGAAAACCTTAAAGACACACCCAAAAAATTGCTAGAACTGATACACAAATTCAGTAAATTCACAGGATACAAAATCAGCATACAGAAATCTGTTGCTTTTCTATACAGCAGTAATGAAACAGCAGAGATATAAATCAAGGAATCAATCCCATTTACAATTGCACCAAAAACCATAAGATACATAGAACTAAACACAATCAAAGAGGTAAAAGAAATGTATTGTGGAAACTATAAAATACTGTTGAAAGAAATTGAGGAGGACAGAATGAAATGGAAAAGCATCCCAATATCATGCTATGGAAAACCCAAATGTCCATTGGTTGATGAATGATAAAAAATATGTTGTATGCATATATATATATATATATATATATATATATATATATATATATATGCAGTGGAATATTACTCATAAAAAAGAACAAAATTTTGCCATTTGCAACAATGTAGAGAGTTAGAGAATATTATGCCAAATGAATAGTCAGACATAGATAAATATCACATGATTTCACTCGTACATGGAATTTAAGAAACAAAAGAGATGACCATATTTTAAAAAAAGACAAATCAGGAAACAGACTCAACTCTAGAAAATAAACTGAGGGTTTAACAGTGGGCAGATGTGCAGGGGAATGGATAAACAGAGGGTGGTATTAAGGAGGGCAATTGTAGTGGTGAGCCCTGGGTGTTGTATGTAAGCAATGAATCACTAAATTAGTTGAAGTTGTACAATTTAGTCATTTTAAAAAGGTATGTATAGCACCCAGTGCTAATCAAAAGGGTACTCCTTAATCCCCATCACCTATTTAACCCATATTTTACCAATCTCCCCACTGGTAACCACAAGTATATTATCTATAGTAAAGAATCTCTTCCTTGGTTTGCCTTTCTCTTTCTCTATCACTCTCTCTCTCTCTCTCTCCCTCCCTCTCTCTCTTTACCTCTATTTTCCTGTTTTTTAATTTAAATATATATTTTTATATTTAAGAATACATATATATCTTTATATAAAGAAGATATACAAGATATATAAGATATATATTTATATAAATTCATATTTATATTATTTTATATATAATATATTATATATAATTTATATATAAATATATATATTTCGTGACTTCTGCCTATTGAATGGATTGTGTGTGTGTGTGTGTGTGTACGTGTGTTGATAAGTTCTTAAAGATTTTTCGATAAATTTATATATTTATATAAAAATATATATATTTATATATAATATATAACTAGAACTACACTATCACTATATATTATTATTGCGTATTTATACTATATAATCATTATATATAATTATATAATTTTATATGCCATATAATATAATTATTATATGATCATATTATATTATATCCATATAAATTTATATTGATTGAATATAATATAAAATATAATATATATTATATGAATACATAAACATGTAAAATATAAAAACATATATATATTTATACATTTTATGATTTATAGATTATATAATATATTATATTATAACATAATATATAATATATATAAATAAAATATAAAACATAAAATAAAATAAAAATAAAATAAAATAAAATAAAAATATAAAGTATATAAAGATATTATATAAATATATTTATGTATATATTTATAATATATATATCTTATATATCTTCTTTATATATATGTATATATATTCTTTATCCATTCATCCTTTAATGGACATTTTGGATATTTCTATAATTGGCTATTGTTGATAATACTGCTATACACATCCAGATGCCATGTGTCCCTTAAAGTCATTATTTCTGTGTCCTTTGGGTAAATACTTAGTAGTGCAATTGCTGGACTTTAGTTTAGTTCTAGTTTTAACATTTTAAGTAGCCTCCATATTGTTTCCAGAGTGGCTGTGTCAGCTTGTATACCCGTCAACAGGATTAAGTGGTTCTGCTTTTTCTGCAACCTAATCAACACCTATTGGTTATTGATTGTTAATTTTAGCCATTTTGAGACAGGTAACATATATCATTATAGTTTTGGTTTCCATTTCTCTGGTGAAGAGTGATGTTGAGCAACTTTTCTTGTGTTTGATGGCCATATGGATGTCTACTTTGGAAAAAAAATATATTCGTGACTTCTGCCTATTGAGTGGAGTGTGTGTGTGTGTGTGTGTGTGTGTGTGTGTGTACGTGTGTTGACTTGATAAGTTTTTAAAGATTTTTCGATAACCCTTTATCAGATAGGTCATTTGCAAATATCTTCTCCCATTCCATAGGCTGCTTTTTAGTTTTGCTGATTATTTTCTTGTGATGAAGTCCAAATAGTTTATTTTCTCTTTTGATTACCTTAAGCAGGAGAATTATCTAGTGAGAAGTTGATATGGCCAATATCAAAGAGGTTATTGCCTGTGTTCTTCTGGAGGATTTTGATGGCTTCCCACCTCACATGTAGGTTTTTAATCCATTTTGAATTTATTTTTGTGTGTGGTGTAAGAAAGTGGTCAGTTCCTTTCTTTTGCATCTTAATGTCCAGTTTTTCAAACATCATTTGTTGAAGAGATTATCCTTTTTTTTTTTCCACTGCATATTCTTTCTTGCTGTGTCCAAGATTAATTGACCATCAAGTTTTGGTTTCACTTCTGGATTTTCTTTTCAGTTTCATTGATTTATGTGTCTATGTCCACAGTGTCTTTTTCACTATAACTTTGTAATATGACTTGAAGTACAGAATTGTGATGGCTCCAGCTTTGTTTTTCAGGTTCAAGGCTCCTTTGGCTATTTGAGGTCTTTTGTGGTTTCATACACATTTTAGAACTGTTTGTCCTATCTATGTGAAAAATTCTGGTTGCATTTTGATAGGTGTTGCATTAAATGTGCATATTTATTTTTCAGTATAGACATTTTAAAAATATTTGTTCTTTTAACACGTGAGTATAATTTCTCTGTGTTCTCTTTCTGTTTCTTTGTGTCCTATTCAATTTCTTTCATCAGTGTTTTGTAGTTTTCAGAGTATAGATATTTTACCTCATTGTTTAAGTTTATTCCTTGCTATGCTATGATTTTTGGTAAAATTAATGAGATTGATTCCTTGATTTCTTTCTCTGCTGCTTCTGTATTGGTGTATAGAAAGGAAACAGATTTCTATATGTTGATTTTGTGTCTTGTGACATTACTGTATTTGTGTATCAGTTCTAGCAATTTTTTTTTGGTGGAGTCATATACAGATTTAGATTTTATCATGTTATCTGCAAATAGTGGAAGTATGACTTCTTCCTTCTTTCTGTTGTCTGATTGCTGTGCTAGAACTTCCCATACTATGTTAAATAACATTGGTGAGAGTGGATATCCCTTTCTTCTTCCTAACTCTAGAGGAGAGGCTCTGTTTTTCTCCACTGAGAATTATATGTTCTGTGGGTTTTCATATATGGTATTCATTATGTTAAAGTAAATTCCCTCTAATACTACATTGTTGACAGTTTAATTGAGAGGATCTTGTGGTACTTATCCTTTCTTTCATTAATTCAGGTATCCCATTGATTTTGTAATATTATATCACCAGTGCAGTCCAGAAATTAATCCCACTTGATTTTGGTGAATGATTATTTTAATGTATTGTCAGATTAAATTTGTTCATATTTTATTGAGAATTTCTGCGTCCATGTTCATTGGGGATATTAGCCTGTAGGTCTCTTTTTTAGTGGAGTCTTTGTTTTGTTATCAGGGTAATGCTGGTCTCATGGGATGAATTTGGAAGTTTTCTGTCCATTTCTATTTCTTAGAAAAGTTTGAAAGAATAAGTTAAGTCTTCATGAGATGTTTGGTAGAACTCACCTGTGACCCCATCTGGCAGTAGAATTTTTCTGTTGAGAGATTTTTTTATTACTGATCCATTATCTTAGCTGTTACTGGCCTGTTAATTTTTTTATTATTGTTTTCCTTTTCAGTTTTGGTAGTTTATATATCTCTAGGAATTCATCTGATTCTTCCTGATTGCCCAATTTGTTGGTGTATAATTTTTTTCATAATATTCTCTTATACTTGTTTATATTTCTTTTTTTAATTTAATTTTATTTTTTCAGTGTTCCAAAAGTCATTTTTTTGTGAGAATACCTGTATTTTTTTAATTTAATTTTATTTTTTTCAGTGTTCTGAAATTCATTGTTTATGCACCACACCCAGTGTTTCATGCAATACATGCCCTCCTTAATACCCACCACCAGGCTCACCTATTACTCCAAGCCTTTCTCTTCCAAAACCCTCAGTTTGTTCCTTAGAGTCCACAGTCTCTCATGGTTCATTTCCCCGTCTGGTTTCCCCCAATTCATTTTCCTTTCCTTCTCCTAATGTCCTCCATGTTATTCCTTATGCTCCACAAGTAAGTGAAACTATGTGATAATTGATTTTCTCTGCTTATTTCACTCAGCATAATCTCCTCCAGACCCATCCATGCTGATACAAAAGTTGGGTATTCATCTTTTCTGATGGAGATGTAATATTCCATTGTATATATGAACCATATCTTTATCTATTTGTCTGTTGAAGGGCATCTTGTCTCTTTCCAGTTTGGTGATTCTGGCCATTGCTGCTATGAACACTGGGATACATATGGCCCTTCTTTTCACTACATCTGTATCTTTGGGGCAAATACCCAGTGGTGCAATTGCAGGGTCATAGAGTAACACTATTTTTAATTTCTTACAGAATCTCCATTCTGTTTTCCAAAATGGCTGCACCAGCTTGCATTCCCATGAACAGTGTAAGAGGGTTCCCCTTTCTCACATCCTCTCCAACACTTGTTGTTTCTTGTCTTGTTAATTTTGGTCATTCTAACTGGTGTAAGGTGTTGTAATAATGTGGTTTTGATTTGAATTTCCCTGATACTTAATGATGTTGAACACTTTTTTCTTTTTTTAATGCATCTCCAAAGGCAAAGGAAACAAAAGTGAAAATGAACTTTTGGGATTTCATCAAGATAAAAACCTGCACAGCAAAGGAAACATTCAACAAAACAAAGAGGGATGGAGTGCCTGGGTGGCTCAGTGGGTTAAAGCCACTGCCTTCAGTTCAGGTCATGATCCCAGCGACCTCGGATTGAGCCCCACATCAGGTTCTCTGCTCGGCGGGGAGCCTACTTCCTCCTCTCTCTCTGCCCGCTTTTCTGACTACTTGTGATCTCTGTCTATCAAACAAATAAATAAAATCTTAAAACAAAACAAAACAAAACAAAGAGGCAACCCAAGGAATGAGAGAGGATATTCACAAATGACAGTCTGTAGAAATGTCTGTAGACAAAGGGCTGATATCCAAGATCTATAAAGAATTCTTTAAACAACACCCAAAAAAACAGATAATCACCTAAAAAAAATGGGCAGAAAACACGAACAGACACTTATCCAAAGAAAACATACAAATGGCTAGTAGTTGTTTATATTTCTGTAGCTTTCTTTGTCATTTTTCCTTTCTAATTCATGATTTTATTGTTTGGGTCCTTTATTCTTTCTGAAAATTCTTGCTAGGGGTTTATATATTGTTTATTTTTTAATTAAACAGCTCTTGGTTTCATTCATCTGCTCTACTTCATGTTTTTAGTTTCAATATAGCTTAATTCCACTGTAATTTTTACTTCTCATTTTCTGCTGGCCTTACACTTTGTTTTTTATTTTCCCCTAAGCCTTTTTTATGTTATGTTATTCTCCCTACAGTACTTCATTAGTTTTTTATGTAGTGTTCCATGATTCATTGTTTGTGTATAACACCCTGTGCTCCATGCAATCTGTGCCCTCCTTAATACCCAAAACCGGTCTCTCCTATCCCCCACTGCCCATCCCTAGGCCTTTTATGTGTAATATTAGGTTGTTTGTTTGTTTGTTTGTTTGAGATTTCTCTTTTTTCTTAAGGTAGGCCTGTATATTTTTAAAAATTTTTTA
Source organism: Mellivora capensis (assembly GCA_004024625.1). Lineage (NCBI taxonomy): Eukaryota > Metazoa > Chordata > Mammalia > Carnivora > Mustelidae > Mellivora > Mellivora capensis. The sequence goes on along the minus strand of PISX010008216.1, from coordinate 76,288 downwards.
TTGTGTTGTGTTTGTCACCATAAAATACATCATTAGTTTTTGATGCAGTGTTCCAAGATTCATTGTTTATGTACAATACCTCTATGCATTTGAGATCTTTCTTTCTTTTTTTTTTTTTTTCGTGACTGACTTCCTGTTTCATAGTGCTGTGGTCAGAAGATATGCATGCTGTGATATCTATCTTTTTGTACTTTTTGAGTCCTGATTTGTGACCTAGTATAAGATCTCTTCTGGAGAATATCCATGTGCACTTGAAAAGATTGTGTATTCTGCTGCTTTAAGGCAGAATGTTCTGAATATATATTTTAAATACATCTGGCCCAGTGTGTCACTAAAAGCCATTGTTTCATTGTTGATTTTCTACTTAGGAATCTGTATTGATCTAAGTGGTGTATCAAGGACCCTATTATTAGTGTATTATTATCAAGGAGTTCCTTTGTTTGTTATTAATTGTTTTATTTTGGATTCTCCCATGTTGGGTGCATATTTACATTTGTTAGATCTTCTTGTTGAATTGTCCCTTTTGTATTGTATCATGCCGTTCTTCAACTCCTGTTACTGTCTTTGGTTTAAAATTTAGTTTGTCTCATATAAGTATTTTTATTCAGTCTTTCTTTTACTTCCACTTACATGATAAATATTTCTTCTCTTTATTTCCAATCTGCACGTCTTTACATCTAAATTGAACCTCTTACTTGCAGCATATTTATAGGTCTTGTTTTTGCTTTTGTTGTTTCAAGTTTTTATTTAAATTCAGCTTATTTAGCATATAGTGTAATATTGATTTCATGAATAGAACTTATCAATTCCTCACTTGCATATAACGCCTAGTGCTCATCACAGTGTCTTCCTTAGTTCCCATTACCCTTTCAGACCATCACCTACTCATCTCTCCTCCAGGAACTCTCAGTTTGTTCTCTAGAGCTGAATCTCTTATGGTTGCCTTCTTCTCTTTTTTCCCTCTTCCTCTGAGCTCATCTGTTTTCTTCCTTAAATTCCATAGTAAAATCATATGGTATTTTTCTTTTTCTTTTTCTTTGACTGACTTATTTTGCTTAGCATAATATACTCTAACCCCAACCAAATCATTGTAAATGACAAGTCTTCATTCTTTTTGATGAATAGCAAATATTCTACCATATATATAAATATAAATATATATACTTACATTATATAATTAAATATATAAATATATATATAATTTATATAATTATATACTTATATATAAATAAAGATGTGTTCATCATATCATATATATGCATCATATCACATATAATATGATGAACTCATCTTTATTCATCCTTAGATGGGCATATGGACAATTGAGCTCTTTCCATAATTTGGCTATTACTGATAATGTTGGTATAAATATCAGAGTTTATGTGTCCCTTTGAATCAGTATATTTGTATCCTTGGATAAACACCTAGTAATGCAATTGCTGGTAAATACGGTAGTTCTATTTTTAACTTTTTAAGGAAGCACCATTTTGTTTTCCAGCGTGGCTTATTTCTTTCTTGATGGTTTTATTTATTTATTTTTTAATCTTTTCTGGTACTCTATGATTTTGTTTGGAGAATTTGTCCCATTTACATTCAGAGTAATTATTGTTAGCTATGTTTTTAATGTCATTTTATTACCTATTTTTTTTTTTCATTGTTTCTGGAGATTTTCTCAATTCCTTTCTTCTCTGTTCCACTTTTGGTCCTTCATTTCCACTCAAACTCTCCCCTTTAATATTTCTTGCTGGACTGGCTTTTTTTAAATTTTTAAAGTATTTTTTTAAGACTTACCTATTTTAGAAAGAAAGGGGGATGAGAGGGAGAGAGAGAATGCTCAAGCAGACTTGCCACTGAGCAGGGAGCCCAATACAGGGGTCAATCCCAGAACCTGTTCATTGTAAGGGCCGACTTAATCAGAAGGAGCCATTTTGTTGTTTATGCACTAAACTTAAATTGACCCTATGCAGTAAACTTAGATTGACCCTGCCCTTCCCAGAGGAACTTACTTGCAAAGGCCAGATACAAGGGCAGGTCAGGCCAGGTAGAGAGAGCCAATCAGTGGGGCGTGCAAAATGTCTCCCTAGCTACCAGTCCCAGGTAGCAAAGCCCAGATACAAGGGTGGGTCAGGCCAGGTAGAGATATCCAATTAGTGGGGCATGCATATGTCTACTAGGGTGAATTGTAATTCAATTGGCCGCCCGTGTGTGACCTAACATGACTGTGCAGTTTTATTTGTGTATTGTAATCTCATTGGCCACCTGTGTGTAGCCAGGCTCAACCACATGGCCTTTACTCTATAAAAGTCAGCCTGTGAGGCAGGGAGGGGTCGCCTCTTTGCAAGAGATGGGCCTGACCGGTCAGTTTGATTCTTGATGCTTGGCACGAAATAAAGCTTGGCTTGACCTTCGCTTTGTATCAACCTTGTTCCTTTGATCACAGACCCTAACATCAAGGGCTTGTCCTGGATTAAACGACGAGAACCAAGCCAGCATCAGAATTTCTGGTAAAAGCCTCCAGAGGTAAGATCACAGGATCCTGTCTGTCTGGTTGTGGAGCTCCAGGGTATGGCCCAACAGGGAGAAGCTGGATGCAGCCATGCTCCCCAGGAATGGGGTGGATGCGGGGATGACCCTTCCCTCCACTGGGGGATCGCCAGGGTGTTCGAGTCTCCCTGGGGGGTCAGGGGCCTTCCAAGGGTTTGAGTGCCCCTAGGTGGTCACCAGGGGGTTCGTGGTCCTACTGGGCAGTTAGGGGGGTCGAGTTCCCCTAAAAAATCCCCACCAGTGGCTGGACCACTGGGCCTGAGGTTGTCTTTGTCTTGTCTTTTTGTTGTCTATTGTGTTGTTTGCTGTGATTGAAGGAATGGGGCAAGCAGAGAGTAAGGGGACTCTGACTTTCAACTCTCTGTTCCTCATAATAGATGTGGGCCTTCTCCCTTACTCATTTCGTGTGTTAAGGGCTATTACTGGAGCCAACTGGGGTTAGTCTAACTTGAGACAGAGACTTTAAGGAATATTCCCAAGCAGCTGCTGAAACTCCCTTTGTTTCAAGGAATTCCTGTCTTCTCTGGCCCGAAGTGGACTGTCTAGCTCCTCCCCCTTGCTGGCAGGAGAGCATATCTGAAGTGGAGTGGGCCCAGGTGGCACATGAAAGCTGTTAGCAAAGAGATAACTAAACTGATGGTTAATTGTCTGTCTCAGGGTCTTAATGGGTAATTGTTATAGTAGCTCTCCAATTCTATGGTAACCTAAAACTGTGAAGGTTTAAAGGTTTGCATGAATGACAAATGGAATTAAATTTGTTGGACATCTAAGTCTTAACCAAATGGGATAAAAAGCTAGAAAGTTGGTTGCTGGAACTGTGTTTGTGCTTTTGAAATCTGCTGGTAAATGTGTTTTGTGCTAAACTGATTCGTAAATTTGCCTTCTAAGAATTCTCTTGCAAAATGACTTCCACCTTAAATGAAATTCATATGGAAAGACTTTCAGGACAAATAAAGGTCTTTGATATGTTGAAATCCTGGAACTGAAATGGGTAAGAATTTACAGAAGTAAAAGGGGCATTCAGACTCAGCCAGAATTAGTAACATGGGACTAAGTGAACTGAAATATTGTAATGTTGTATCTCTTGATGTTTTGTCTTATTTTAAACATTTATCATTCTGTAATGTTTGCTCATCCAGAATAGGGAAACTTTTTCTTAAGTTATCTGTAACTTACAGAGATGTAAAAGTAGTCATTTGCAAGCAAATCAAGGTATTCAACTCTTTCTCTCTATCTGAACCTCTGAAACCAAAAGGTCTCAACAAGTATTCTTTCTTTCATGGCAATCAGTCATTTGCATAAGTTCAATAATAATCTGTTCTCCTTGTAACAGGACACCATTGGAAACACTGGTTATTTTACCAAGGCTTTGAGTGGAATGTCATATTTGAAAAGACTCAGATATGACTAGACAGCTTAAAGGAACTAAGGCTGACTTTATAAAACCTGGAACCATAAAGCCCTTTGGGACTGTTGGCCTGATACCTTGCTTACAGAGTTCCCAGCAGTCTCACCAGGTGAGTAAAGGATGTTACTTCCTGGCAGGTGTAGGAACCTCAGGATACATTGGGGACTTCAGGAAGAGGAATTCGCCCAAATCAACAGGTATTGCAGGCATGTCTGATAGCAAGTATGTAGCTTGGCTTCTGGCCTGGAGAGGCTACTATAAGTTCAACCTAGAGATTCCTTATGAGAAGTTCCAGCAAAGAATATTCTAAAAGATTTATATGATCACTCACTGTTCTTGCTGAGCTTATGTAAATAATTAGGCCAAGTTTGTTAAAAGTGAACTTGTTTTTCAAATAAATTAGTCCTGATTTGGCTATCTCTGGAAACGAGGGTTATTTTTTTTAAGATTTTATTTATTTATTTGACACACAGAGAGAGAAATCACAAGTAGGCAGAGAGGCAGGCAGAGAGAGAGGGGGAAGTAGGCTCTCTGCTGAGCAGAGAGCCTGATGAAGGACTCGATCCCAGGACCCTGAGATCATGACCTGAGCTGAAGGCAGAGGCTTAACCCACTGAGCCACCCAGGTGCCCAAACGAGGGTTATTTTAGAGAGAAAAATTATGTTTTAATAACATACCTTTATGGATGTTAAATTCTAGATTTGATTGTCTTTAAATATTTGTTTACCCAAGCTAGACAACTTGAGGTAAACTTCAGGGAAGTTGCACGATAGCTCATTTAGATGATCTGTCTGCCATTCAGTCAGCCCCAGATATAGGACACTTCAGAAAATTGAAGGATTTGAAGGGAAGAATCTGATTTAGTTAGTGGGAATAGGAGGGAAGGTGTTTAACAACAGGGATCCATAAGAGGAAGGTTTTGGCATTACATGAGGCAGGTAGGGGTGGTAAATGAAAGGAAAAGCCTAAGCACAGAGAAGGCAGGTGGGAAGACTTAGATTCAGATCAGTGTGCTTACTGTAAGGAAAAAGGACATTGGGCCAGGGAGTGCCCTGAAAGGAAGATGGCAATGCTGGACACTGGAGACTGAAAGGGCCATGGTTCGGAGCCCCTCCCCAAACCTTGGGTAAAATTGAACTGGAGGGGAAATCAATTGATTTTGGGTGGACACGGGAGCCCAATTTTCATCATGGCTTATATCAAAGATGCATTTTTCTGCATATCTTTTTTTTTAAAGATTTTATTTATTTACTTGAGAGAGAGACAGTGAGAGAGAGCATGAGAGGTGAGAAGGTCAGAGAGAGAAGCAGACTCCCCGTGGAGCTCGGAGCCCGATGTGGGACTCGATCTCGGGACTCCAGGATCCTGACCTGAGCCGAAGACAGTTGCTTAACCAACTGAGCCACCCAGGTGCCCCTTTTTCTGCATATCTTTAGCAACAGAGTCTCAGCCCCTCTTTGCTTATGAGTGGTCTGACCCACAGGAAGGGTTCCAAGGCCAATCAGCTGGACAAGACTTCCCCAAGGGTTCAAGAGTTCACCCACTGTCTTCAATGAGGCCCTACACAAGGATTTGCATGATTACAGAATTTTCAACCCATAAGTCACTCTGTTACAGTATGTTGATGATTTGCTAATAGCCACTGAGGACTATGAGTCATGTTTGTGGGCATGAGAGCTCTCTTACAGACTCTGCAGGAAAAGGGTATCGAGTGTCAGCAAAGAAAGCACAGCTCTGTCAGAGCCATGCCACTTATATAGGCTTTGATCTCCACGAGGGAGTGCGTTCACTGTCTGAGTCCAGGAAACAGGTGATCACCCGATACCCCCGCCCGACCAGGTCCCGACAAGTGAGGGAGTTTCTTGGGATGGTGGGCTACTGTAGGTTGCGGATACCGCGGTTTGCGGAGATTGCCCAACTTCTCTGCGAACTGGCAAAAGGGGAGCTCACTATGATAGAGGGAACAGCTGAGGCAGAAGGAGGATTTTGGGAATTACTAATAGCCTTACTCTGTGCCCCAGCATTGGCCATCCCAGATGTTAGCAAGCCTTTCCACTTGTATTCGGATGAAAAAGCAGGAGTGGCCAAAGGAGTTTTGACTCAGGCTCTGGGGACTTGGCAAAGGCCAGTAGCCTATCTTAGCAAGAAACTAGATCCAGTAGTGGCTGGGTTCTCCCCGTGCCTCCACATAATTGCTGCCATGGCCTTCCTGGTCAAGGATGCAACTAATTGACTTTGTGTCAAAATCTCATTTTGACCACCATCCACGCTATCAAGGGCCTTCTCCAGACTCCACCAGACCAATTGATGATGAGTGCCCGAGTGACGGGGTATCAGGCCCTCCTCCTCAATGAACCAAGAGTGACCTTCTGGCCTCCAGTGGTGCTAAATCCAGACATGCTTCTGCCAGAGGAGCTGGCTGACCACCCACACGACTGTGGGGAGGTCCTAACCCAAGTTACAGGAGTAAGGCCGGACCTCAGAGACATTCCCCTTCCAGATGCAGTGATGATTCTCTTCACAGATGGGAGTAGCTACATGGTCAATGGAAAGAGGTATGCAGGGGCTGCAGTGGTTACCTCTGAGCAGGAACTCTGGATGGCAGCCCTGCCACACAGAACATCAGCACAAAAACTGGAGCTGATTGCACTCACCAAGGCACTGCAGATGGGCAAAGGTAAAACCGCCAACATCTATACAGACAGCAGGTACGCCTTTGCTACTCTCCATATACATGGGGCTATTTATAAAGAAAGGGGCCTATTAACAGCAGGAGAAAAAGGAATTAAAAACAGAGGAGAAGTATTGGCTCTCTTCCAGGCTATTTGGGACCCAAAAGAGGTGGCCGTTATGCATTGCTCAGGACACCAAAAGGGGACTGCTCTGATTTCAAAAGTAAACCAATTAACAGAACAAGCCACAAAGCAAGCAGCCCAAAAAACAGTGCAAGAGCTGATTGCACTCCCGGCTCCAGCCCTACCAGAAAAACCGAACTATTCAAAAGAAGATTTAAAGTGTTTACAAAAATGGGCTAAATTAGACCATGAAGGGGATTGGGCTAAGACTAAAGCAGGAAAGTTAATTCTTCCTCAGAGATTAGGTAAGAAGTTAGTAGAATAGATACATCAGTGTACTAAATTAGGGTGTATGGTTCAGGATGTAGTTGATAGATGTGCTCAGTGCCAGGCAGTTAATGTGGGAGGAACTAGAATGGGAAAAGGGAAAAGAGAAAGGTAAGGAACTAGGAATTTATTGGGAAATAGATTTTACAGAAATGAAACCCGGAAAATATGGGCACAGTATATGTTAGTTTTTGTAGATACCTTTTCAGGCTGGGTAGAGACTTTTTCTGCCAAACATGAGACAGCAGGAGTGGTAGCCAAAAGGCTATTAGAAGAAATAATTCCTAGGTTTGGGCTGCCTCTCGTGATAGGGTTAGACAATGGCCCTGCATTTGTGAGTTCAGTCTCACAGGCATTGGCCAAGGCTGTGGGCACTAATTGGAAACCACATTGTGCCTACCCGTCCCAGAGTTCCAGGCAAGTAGAGAGAATGAACCGGACTCTTAAAGAGACCTTGACAAAGCTAATTCTGGAGACTGGCGGTGGATGGGTAGCTCTCCTTCCTTTCACCCTCCTCATGGCGTGGTGCACGCCCTACTTAAACAAGGTGACCCCATTTGAAATAATGTTCAGGAGCCCCCCCACCCTCAGCTACAAGAGGTTGTCCTAGCAGACATGACTGATCAGTCTGTACTCCAGTCACTGCAGGCATTACAGTCTGTCTTAAAAAGAACCCAAGCAGGGATCTGAACTGCCCACACTGAGACAGAGACGGAGGTGGAACCACATCCTTACCAACCCGGGGACTTGGTTTGGATACGTCACCACCAAGTGGGAAACTTGGAGCCTCGTTGGAAGGGACCATTTACTGTCATCCTGACCACCCCCCCAACAATAAAAGTAGAAGACATTAGGGCCTGGATTCACGCAGGTCACGTCAAACAAGCCGAGGACAAAGACGTCCCCCAGAGATGGAAGCCGCAGCCAATGGACCATATTGACCGTGTACTAAAGCTAAGACTCAAAAGACTATGAGTGAAAAAATAAAAAGACTATGAGTGTATTGTTACTTCTATTGTTACCTGTTTATGTAAAATGTAGGTGGGAAATTAGATGAACGAAATTAGTAAAAATTGAAAAGGTTATATAAAGCAGTAAATGGCTAACTCATCAGCCAACTGTGCACTAATGTCATTTGTCTAAGAGAAAATTGGAGCCATAAAATGTTATTCTTACATGCTCAATATAACATAGAACTGGCTGAAAATTCAAGGATTTGACTAATCTCCAAAGAAAAGGGGGGAATGTAAGGGCCTACTTAATCAGAGGGAGCCATTTTGTTGTTTATGCAGTAAACTTAGATTGACCCTATGCAGTAAACTTAGATTGACCTTATGGAGTAAACTTAGATTGACTCTATGCAGTATACTTAGATTGATCCTATGCAGTAAACTTAGATTGACCCTGCCCCTCCCAGAGGAACTTACTTGCAAAGCCCAGATACAAGGGCAGGTCAGGCCAGGTAGAGACAGCCAATCAGTGGGACGTGCATACTGTCTCCCTAGCTACCAGTCCCAGGTAGCAAAGCCCAGATACAAGGGCAGGGCAGGCCAGGTAGAGATATCCAATTAGTGGGGCACGCATATGTCTACTAGGGTGAATTGTAATTCAATTGGCCGCCCATGTGTGACCTAACATGACTGTGCAGTTTTCTTTGTGTGTTGTAATCTCATTGGCCACCTGTGTGTAGCCAGGCTCAACCACATGGCCTTTACTCTATAAAAGTCAGTCTGTGAGGCAGGGAGGGGTCGCCTCTTTGCACAAGATGGGCCTGACTGCTCAGTTTGATTCTCGATGCATGGCGCAAAATAAAGCTTTGCTTGACCATCACTTTTTATCATTCTCGTTGCTTTGATCACGGACCCTAACATTCATGACCTGAGCCAAAATCAACAGCTGGACACTCAATCAACTGAGCCACCCAGGTACCCGAAAAGGCCTGGCTTAATAGTCATGAACTCCTTTAAATTTTATGTAACTGTTTGTTTCTCTTTCTATTCAAAGGTGTGACTTTTTGGATAGAATATTCTTGGTGGCAGATTTTTCCCATTCAGCTCTTTGAATATATCATGCCACTCACTTGTGGCTTGCCATATTTCCATTGAGAAACCTGCCAGTAGCCTCTTGTGTCTTCCCTTGTAAGTTAAGGACTTGTTTTTCTGTTTTTATGAATTTTTCTTCTTCACTATACTTGCCAATTTGATTCCAATATGTCTTCGTGTTGGCCTGCTTTTGTTTATTTTGAGGGAGTTATCTGTGTCTCCTGGACCTAGAGGCTTCTTTACATCCCCAGATTAGGGAAGTTTTCAGTTACTATTTCTTCAAATAAATAAATTTTCTGCCCGCTTTTATTTCTCTTCCTCTGACAGGACTTCTATAATATGAATTTTATTACATTTTAGAGGTCACTGAGTTCCCCAAGTCTATTCTTGTATACCATAAATCTTTCTCTTTTTGTTCAGGTTCATTATTTTCCATTATTTTGCCTTCTATATCATTTTTTGTTCCCCTGCTTCTTCCAGCCTTGTGTTCATTGCATCATGTCTGTTTCTAATTTCAGTTATTGTATTTTCATTTCGGGTTGATTCTTTAAATGGTTTCTTTGAAGTTTTCTGTTCTTTTCTAAGCCTAGCTAGTATCCTTATTATCACTGTTTTGAATTCTCCATTAGACATATTATTTATATCTTCCATTCATAGATATCCGGCCATGGCTTAATCTTGTTCTATCAATCAAGATGAATTCCTCCATCTTGGTATTTTGTCTATGGCTCTGACTTCTTCCTATTATTTTCTCTGCTCTTGAGCTAATGGCTTTATGAAGAAAAGGTCATGTAGTGGTCAGGGCCATGTGTTTCAGAAAGTATCACTGGTGTCTGTTGCTGTGTTTTGGCTGCTCTACCCTAAAACATGTCTCCACCTTTCCTACCTTCTTCAATGTGTCTTGTTCTCTTCCTTTAGTTGTAGAGTGCTGTCAGTCTTCAGATTGATTTTTGGGATATTTAGAATGATTTGAGACTTATCTAGTTGTGTTTGTGGGATAAAGATGAGCCTAGGGTACTCCTACTTTGCTGCCATCTTCGCCAACAGAACTAGAACTTTTTGCACAACCTCTGAGCACTGAAGTACCTCTGTACATGACATCATGAAGTCTGAATATTATCAAGAAATGTCACATACCACTATAATCCCTTATCTGATTAAACTCCTTTAAAAGTGTCTGGACAAGCTAGAAATTGGGTAATTGAACTTTGAACAAGTGTCTGATTTCTCCTCAGGTGGATAGCCCCCTGAATAAAGCTCATATTATTTTCCAATCTAAACTAGCATCTAAGCATTGACCTTTTGAAAGACAAACAGTGGAACTTGGGTTTGGGTAACACATTTGGCAAGAGGGCCATAAGAGTTAGAACTCTTATTCCTTGACAAATGGAATTGGGTAACATATTTGGCAAGAGGGCCATGAGAGTTAGAACTCTTATTCCTTGACAAATGAAATCACACCTACAGCACATCCCGGGGTCCTGGGATGGAGTCCTGCATCGGGCTCTCTGCTCAGCAAGGAGCCTGCTTCCTCCTCTCTCTCTGCCTGCCTCTCTGCCTACTTGTGATCTCTGTCTGTCAAATAAAATCTTAAAAAAAAAGAAAAAAATAAGAAAAATAGTCCTTGCAGTTCGAATTTGGAGTATACCTATTTTGGTGTATGTGTGGGTCGTGTTTATTTTGTTGTATTAAATTTATGTATAATGTGAAGTTCTATCTTTGTCCCACTAAACAGTTCAGAGGACAATATTTTATTTTATTTTATTTTTTAAATACTATTTATTTATTTATTTGACAGATAGAGATCACAAGTAGGCAGAGAGGCAGTCAAAGAGAGAGAGGGGAGGAAGCAGGCTCCCTGCTGAGCAGAGAGCCCAATGTGTGGCTTGATCACAGGTCCCAGGGATGATGACCTGAGGCGAAGACAGAGGCTTTAACCCACTGAGCCACCCAGGTGCCCCCACAGGACAATACTTTAAATGTATGGAAAGAATATAGCCAAAAGATCATGACTAAGAATGACTTTTTTTTTTTTTTTTTTTGTAGCATCACCTGGCCTATATATATCAGTGAAGCCTCTCCAATTTGGGAAGAACAAATACTAACAGCTTCATCTAGTCAGAATTCTGTTTCTTTTGCGTTCTTCTTGAAATTTTGCCTTGGAAGATGGGAAGTATTCTTTGTGTTCACAAAGAGAGTCCACTTGAATGTATTTTGAGCAGAAGGTGCAAAAATCTAAAAAGCCGTCAGAGAAAAAACAGTCTTGCAAGAAGGAGGGACAGGAGAAATAGATAAAGGAATGTTAGTAAAAACATTTAATTTGGGCAGACAGGATGGCGGGGAACTAGAAGGAGGCGCCATTTCAACCTGTCCCCTAAAGTGAGCTGATTAGTGACCAAGGAACTCCGATCACTGATGAAATCAGCCTGAGATCAGAATTCTACATGTCTGGATCTCTACGGGGGCAGAAGATGCCAGTGGGCAGGTAAAGCAGAGTGGGAATGTCAGGCTGGTAACAGAACATAAACAAAAGGGGGAGGGAGCCACCAGAAGCAACCCATTGGAAAGTAATACCCCAATACGAGAGCATCCTGCATCTGGGGACCAGCATTAACTTGAAGTCTGGTAGAAAGCACTCAAAAAGAGCAAAGAATCGTGGGGTGAAATTGTGGGAATTGGAACGGTTAGGGACAGGGGCTTAAGTCCCCCACCGAGGACAGACACCCCTGATGCTGAGCCAGAGAGCGAGCTGCAGAGAAACCAGGTCTTGGTCTCTGAGCCGAGTGGAGATCTAAGGGCACTTGGCATGCAGGAGGGGCTGGGACCCTCGTGTGGCAGAAACAGCCTTTTTGCAGTCCCCATGCATGCACTGCACTGCCCTAGCAGAGCCTAAGTTGCGCTCCACCACCTCCATGAGAGAGGTGCGCACAGGCGCCAGCCCGGCGATCTTGGACCCAGAAAGTCTGAGCGTTCTCAGCCCCGGCGAGGGGGAATATCTCAGTGTGTGATCGCTGCTTGAAACCTCTCTGGTGGTCTGGAGCTGCCCAGACAGCCACTGCTGTTGTGGTTCTGAGTACAAGCAGGGCACACAGGTGTCCCCAGAGATGGCGACTGGGAACCCGCTCTGCAGCAGCCAGAGGGGAACGGACTGGGGCTTCTCTCTGGGAGGGAGGGCTAGGTGCAGTTTGCCTTACTCTAAACCGCCAAAAACCATTGGGAGGTGCCAAGGGGAGAGAAAACAAATGAACAGACATAAAAACCTCCAGAGAACAAAAGCCTGAAGGGCCGGTTTCCTCAGAGCCCGGCCCCTGGAGGTGGGCATGAGGACTTAACTCAGGAAGCACTGCCTGAAAACCCACGTGGCAGGCCCCTCGCCAGAAAGCCAAAGAGAAAAAAAGAAAAAAAATGAGAGGAGAACAATCACTACAACTTCATAGATACAACATTTAATTTTTAATTCGTTCCCACTATTCTGCATCATTTTTTTTAATTTTTTTATTTTTTATATAAATATATTTTTAGCCTATTTACCATCACAGTAAGATGTCCAGGACAACAAATTCCATTATAACCTTTTAACCTGAAAATTTTAATACATATACCCAGGTTTTTCTTTTGCTTTCCCATTTTTTAAAAATTTTACTTAAGTTTAGTTTAGATCATTCTTTTCTTTATTTTTATTTGCTAATATTCATATAGAATTAAACTTTAAGGTAATCCCCTTTCCTCAATCAATGCTACCCCAATAGGTAAACCAATTTTAATCCCCTGTTATCTTAGGAAAGTTGTGTCCTTTAAAAAAGATTTCAATAAACACCCAGGAAGAATCAAAATAACCTTCCACACCCACACTGAGAATATACAACGACTCTCCCATCTTTTTCTCCTGCCAGTATTTCTGTATATTTGTGTTTGTCCTGGTACTATATAAATCTTTTACTGGGAGTTCTTTTTGACGCGGTTCATTTTTTTGTTTGTCTCTTTGTTTCTTTGTTGTGCTTCTACATTTATATCTACATATTTTCTCCTTCTCTTGTCATATACTTTTATCAGTCTTTTTTGTTTGTCTGTATTTGTTTGTATACTTCAAAAACCTTAACTTGGGGCAAATTTGGGCTGAGTCTTCTCTTTTGTCCTTCATTCTTTTCCCTGTCTCTCTCTCTCTTTTTCTTCTTTCTCTCTTTCTTTTTTTCTTTCATTTGGGTGGGGACTCATGATTGCTCAGAAATGTTCCAGGGTGCATTTTCACTTCACCAAGATCGATACATCCAGCTACAACCGTTCAGCCATCTCTCACCAAAACGACAAGGAGGAGGAATGCCCAACAGAAGAAAAATTCAGGGATGGGCTCTCCAACAGAGCTAATGGCTACCGACAAGACACTAGGGTGGAAAGGGAATTCAGGCAAACAATTATCCAGGCAATAGCTAGGTTGGAGAAAGCCATGGATGACCAAACGGAATTGATTAGGGCAGAACTGTAAGCCACCAGGGATGATGTTCACAACGTTAGGTCAGAACTGAAAGCCACCAGGGATGATGTACACAAGGCTCTCAATGAGTTCCAATCGTATCTAAATTCTCTAAAAGCAAGGTAACTGAGAAAGAAGATAGAGTTAGTGATCTGGAGGACAAACAAATAGAGAGAAAGGATCAGGAGGAAGCCTGGAACAAACAGCTTAGAAGCCACGAAAACAGAATCAGGGAAATAAATGATGCCATGAAATGTCCCAACATCAGAATTATTGGAATCGCTGAAGGGGAGGAGAAAGAAAGAAGTCTAGAAGATATAGTGGAACACGTTTTTCATGAAAATTTTCTGAATCTTGCAAATGGAAACAGCGTTCATGTACTAGAGGCAGAACGGTCCCCCCCCAAGATTTTAGATTCTCGAAACACCTCCAGACCCTGATAGTAATAATGAAGAATTATAATTCTAGAGAAACTCTCTTAAAGGCAGCTAGGACAAAGAACCTCTTTACGTAAAGAGGAAAGCCCATCAGAATAAAGTCAGACCTGTCCACAGCAACCTCGCAATCCAGAAAGGGCTGGCAAGATATATACAGGGCACTAAATGAGAAAAACATGCAGCCAAGAATACTTTACCCAGCAAGACTGACATTTAAAATGGATGGAGAGATAAAGAGTTTCCAAGACAGGCAAGGCTTAAAAGAGTGTGTGATCATGAAGCTGACACTGCAAAAAATATTAAGGAGGGTCCTATAAAAGAGGAAAAATCCTAAGAATATCATTGAATAGAGATATAGAGGCAATCTACAGAAAGGAAGACTGCAAAGGTAACACGATGTCAATAAAAATGTATCTATCAATAATCACTCTCAATGGGAATGGCATAAATGCACCCATAAAAAGACACAGGGTTGCAGATTGGATAAAACGACAGGATCCATCCATATGTTGTCTACAGGAGACCCATTTCGAACCTAAGGATCCACCCAGATTGGAAGTGAAGGGATGGAGAAACATCTTTCATGCCAGTGGGCCTCAAAAGAAGGCCGGGGTAGTGATTCTCATATCAGATAAATTAGATTTTAAACTAAAGACTGTAGTCAGAGATACAGAAGGACACGACATCATTCTTAAAGGGACTATCCACCAAGATGATCTAACAATTGTAAATACCTATGCCTCCAATATGGGAGCAGCCAATTAAATAAGAAAATTATTAATCAAGATAAAGAGTCATATTGATATGAATACATTGACAGTAGGATATCTTAACACGCCTCTCTGTAATAGACAGATCATCCATGTGAAATCAATAAAGAAACAAAAGCATTGAATGACACATTGGACCAGATGGACCTCATAGATATATACAGAATATTCCACCCTACAACAAGAGAATAATCATTCTTTTCAAGTGCACATGGAACCTTGTCCGGAATAGACCACATCCTGAGACACAAATCAGGACTCAACGGATACCAAAAGATTGACATATTCTCAGATCCCAATGCTTTGAAACTGGAACTCAACCACAAGGAAAAGGTTGAAAGCAACTCAAACACCTGGAAGTTAAAGACCACCTTGCTTAAGAATACTTGGATCAACCAGGAGATCAAAGAAGAACTTAAACAATTCATGGAAACCAATGAGAATGAAGACACTTCATTCCAAAATCTATGGGATACAGCTTAGTCGGTCCGAAGGGGGAAATACATAGCCATCCAAGCCTCCCTCAAAAAAGTGGAAAAATCCAGAATACTATTGCTGTCTCTAAACCTTAAAGAACTGGAGAATCAAAGACAAATTAAACCAAATTCACACACAAGAAGGGAAATAATCAAGATTAGAGCAGAGATCAATGAGGTAGAAACTGGAGAAAAGGAGAACATATCAATGGAACTAGAAGCTGTTTTTTTGAAAGAATCAATAAGATCGATAAACCATTGGCCACACTAATCCAAAAGAAAAGAGAGAAAGCTCAAATTAATAAAATTATGAATGAAAAGGGAGAGATCACACCTAAGAACAAGGAAGTAGAAACAATCATCAGAAGCTATTATCAACGGTTTTATGCCAATAAGTTAAGCAACCAAGATAAAATGGGTGCATTCCTGGAAAAATATAAATTCCCAAAATTGAACCAGGAAGAAATTGAAAACCTGAATAGACCAATACCTAGTAACGAGATTGAAGCAGTGATCAAAGTCCTTCCAAAAAGCAAGAGTCCAGGACCTGACCCATTCCCTGGGGAATACTACCAAACTTTTAAAGAAGAAATAACACCTATTCTCCTGAAGCTGTTTCAAAAATTTGAAGCAGAACGAAAACTTCCAGACTCTTTTTATGAAGCCAGCATTATCCTTATCCCCAAACCAGGCAAAGACCACCACAAAAAGGAGAATTTCAGACCAATATCATGATGAATATGGATGCTAAGATTCTCAGTAAGATGCCAGCAATCAGAATCCAACAGCACATTAAAAAGGTCATCCACCATGACCAGGTGAGATTCATCCCTGGGTTACAAGTGTCGTTCAACATTCGCAAATCAATCAATGTGATATAACAAATCAATAAGAGAAGAGAGAAGAACCACATGGTCCTCCCAATTGATTCTGAAAAAGCCTTTGACAAAATCCAGCATCCTTTCCTGATTAAAACGCTTCAAAATATAGGGATAGAGGGAAAACCTGTACTTTACAAAAACTATCTATGAAAGACCCACAGCAAACATCATCCTCAATGGGAAGAATCTCACAACCTTCCCATTGAAATCAGGAACACGACAAGGATGCCCACTCTCACCACTCTTGTTCAACATAGTATTAGAAGTCCTAGCAACAGCAATCAGACAACAAAGAAATCTAAAAGGTATCCAAATTGGCAATGAAGAATTCAAACTCTCTCTCTTCGCAGATGACATGATACATTATATGGGAAACCCAAAAGACTCCCCACCCAACCACTAGAACTCATACAGCAATTCAGTAACATGGCAGGATACAAAGTCAATGTGCAGAAATCAGTGGCTTTCTTATACACTAACAATGAAAATACAGAAATGGAAATTAGCGAATTTATTCCATTTACTATAGCACCAAGAAACATAAGATACCTGGGAATAAACCTAACCAAAGAGGTAAAGGACCTGTACACGAGGAACTACAGAACACTCATGAAAGAAATTGAAGAAGACACAAAAAGATGGAAGATCATTCCATGATCATGGATAGGAAGAATAAACATTGTTAAAATGTCTATACTGCCTAGAGCAATCTATACTTTTAATGCCATTCCCATCAAAATTCTACCGGTATTTTTCAAAGAGCTAGAGCAAATAATCCTAAAATTTGTTTGGAATCAGAAGAGACCCTGAATCGCTAAGGAAATGTTGAAAAACAAAAATAAAACTGGTGGTATCATGTTACCTGATTTCAAGCTTTACTACAAAGCTGTGATTATTGAGACAGCATGGTACTGGCATAAAAAGAGACACATAGACCAATGGAACAGAGTAGAGAGACCAGATATGGAACCTCAACTCTATGGTCAAATAATCTTCGACAAAGCAGGAAAAAATATACAGTGGGAAAAAGACAGTCTCTTCAATCAATGGTGCTGGGAAAATTGGACAGCTGTATGTAGAAGAATGAAACTCGACCATTCTCTTACAGCGTACAAAAAGATAAACTCGAAATGGATAAAGTACCTCAACATGAGACAGGAATCCATTAGAATCCTAGAGGAGAACATAGGCAGTAACCTCTTTGATATCAGCCACATCAACTTCTTTCAAGATATGTCTCCAAAGGCAAAGGAAACAAAAGTAAAAATGAACTTTTGGGATTTCATCAAGATCAAAAGCTTCTGCACACCAACGGAAACAATCAACAAAACAAAGAGGTAACCCACAGAATGGGAGAAGATATATGGAAATGGCAGTACAGACAAAAGGTTGATATCCAGGATCTATAAAGAAATTCTCAAACTCAACACACAAAAAACAGATAATCATATCAAAAAATGGGCAGAAGATATGAACAGACACTTCTCCAATGAAAACATACAAATGGCTATCAGACACATGAAAAAATGTTCATCATCATTAGCCATCAGGGAGATTCAAGTTAAAGCCACATTGAGATACCACCTCACACCAGTCAGAATGGCCAAAATTAGCAATACAGGAAACTACGTGTGTTGGAGAGGATGTGGAGACAGGGGAACCCTCTTTCACTGTTTTTGGGAATGCACGTTGTTGCAGCCACTCTGGAGAACATTGTGGCGTTTCTTCAGGAAGTTAAATATAGAGTTTCCCTATGACCCTGCAATTGCACTACTGGGTGTTTACCCCAATGATACAGATGTGGTGAAAAGAAGGCCTATCTCTATCCCAATGTTTATAGCAGCAATGGCCATGGTTGCCAAACTGTGGAAAGAACCAAGATGCCCTTCCACGGATGTATGGATAAGGAAGATGTGGTCCATATACGCTATGGAGTATTATGCCTCCATCAGAAAGGATGAATACCCAACTTTTGTAACAACATGGATGGGACTGGAAGAGATTATGCTGAGTGAAATAAGTCAAGCAGAGAGAGTCAATGATCATATGGTTTTACTTATTTGCACAGCATAACAAATAACATGGAGGACATGGGGAGATGGCGAGGAGAAAGGAGTTGAGGGAAATTGGAGGGGTAGATGAACCATGAGAGACTATGGACTCTGAAAAACAACCTGAGGGTTTTGATGGGGCGGGGGGTGGGAGGTTGAGGGAGCCAGGTGGTGGGTATTTTGGAGGGCACGCATTGCATGGAGCACTGGGTGTGGTGCAAAAACTATGAATTCTGTTATGCTGAAAAGAAAAGAAAATACATTTAATTTTCCTCCAAATTTCCTGTCAGGACCTCTGCTACTCTGCCTCCACCTCTCCCTCCTCCTGTTTCTGCACCACAAGGGTCATGGCTCATAGAACTACTCCTACATCACCCTTGGTTCTCTCAGGTCCCATTGGCTCCTGTTTCTCCTTTCTTTACGATTGAGGAGCAAAGAGCACCTCAAGTTATTAGGTTGCCTCCTTATAAGATTTAAAATGAAACACTTCTAAATTATTATGACGGAACCCAAGATATCCCTTGGACTTAAACCAATCACTTCAGATTTCTCTACATATGCCCCAAGAAAAATTGACAGTGAGGAACAAATTGATTGATGTTTAATGGACACAGATAAACATATTTGGTATTTAAGCTGGTTTAAGTTTGTTGGTATAACTAAAATAAACATGCAGTTAGAGTTATCCACAACAAATATAAAGTTTTTATGCTACCAAGGTTAATTGAAGGTCAAATAAACTCATATTTCTGTTGTAATTTGTCATTAAAAGTGACTTAAAATAAAATTTTTTCTCTCTCACAAAGTTTTCTTTATTTAAGGGAACTATCAAAATCTTTGGCAACCTAAATGGTTGAACTTTTGCTAAGTTAAATGATAAATTGGATTGAATTGATTGGATATATAAGTCTTTTCCAAATAAGATAAAATACTAAAATGTTAATTACTAAGCATAAGGTTTATCTGCTTTTGATTTATACTGCAAATAAGCAAAACATACTTGTTCTGTTGGAAAACATGCTTTGTGATTTATTGAAAGATTGCACTCTAAGAAATGCATGTTCCTAAAAATTATTAAATGTATTCATAAATCTGCCATCTAAAGAACCCTGGTGTGATAGATAGTTCCCAATTTATATGCTACATTTTCACTGCTACATTACACTAGGCTTCTTAGATTTAAAATTATGCTGAATTTAATAAAGCCAGATGAAAATTTTAAAGAAAGCAACACTGTATGTGGGAGATGTATAAAAAAGTTAAAACTGACAAAGATCCACCTATCTATCTGTATCTATCTATCTAGATATATGTGATATATATTATTAACATATTGTATCAAATATTATTAAACACTATGGCATATAATAAATTTATTATTAAACATACTAAATATTATTATATAACATATAAATATTATATATAAATATATATAATGTCGTTGTGCATCATATATATAATGGAATATTACTCACTATCTAAAAGAATGAAATATTGCCATTTGCAATGACAAGGAAGGGATAGAACGTATTATTTTAAGTGAAATAAGTCAGTCAGAGAATGACAAATGCCACACAATTTCATTCATATGTGAAATTTAAGAAACAAAGCTTATGAACATATGGGAAGAGAAGGAAGAGTAAAATAAGATAAAAGTTGAGAGGGAGGCAAACCATAAGAAATGCTGAACTCTAGGAAACAAACTGAGGGTTGCTAGAAGGGAGGTGGGTTGAGAAAAGCATAAATGGATGATGGGGATTAAGGAAGGCACTTGATATAGTGAGCACTGGGTATTGTATGCAAATGTTGAATCACTAAATTCTACCTCTGAAACTAATAAAAGATAAATTAAAAATAACTGATAATACATTTTGATTGACATAAAAATAATTTTGCCCTAAAACAAGACTGCCTGTTTAGAGAGAAAATACTTAGGACAAAATCTGAATGAAAAGAAAGTTGTAGAAAGAAGGAAAGCTTTAGAAAAAATTTTTAGGGGGCGCTTGGGTGGCTCAGCGGGTTAAAGCCTCTGCCTTTGGCTCAGGATATGATCCCAGGGTCCTGGGATCGAGCCCCATATCGGGTTCTCTGCTTGGTGGGGAGCCTGCTTCCTCCTCTCTCTCTGCCTGCCTCTCTGCCTACTTGTGATCTCTGTCTGTCAAAAAAAAAATAAATAAAATCTTAAAAAAAAAGAAAAGATTTTTAGGTGTGTTCAGGACTCAGACTGAAATAAAGTACACTGATATAAGATTGAAATTCTGCTTTATTGGGTTTTGGCTTTATTTGCTATTCTTTTATCAGCTCATTTAGGTGTAATACTAGCTTCTGTATTTGAAACTTTTCTTGTTTCTTGTTTCTTGAAAAAGGCCTGTATTGCTATACACTTCTCTCTTAGGACTGCCTGCCCTAGATCCCAAAGGTTCTGAACTATTGTGTTTTCTTTTTCAATTGTTTCCATGATTTCTTTCTAATTATTCTTTAATTTCCTGGTTGACCCATTCAGACTTTAGTAGGATGCTTTTTTTTTAAGATTTTATTTATTTATCTGACAGAGAGAGATCACAAGTAGGCGGGGTGGAGGGGAAGTAGGCTCCCCGCTGAGAAGATAGCCCGATGTGGGGCTTGATCCCAGGGCCATGAGATCATGACCTGAGCCAATGGTAGAGACTTAAATCACTGAACCACCCAGGGGCCCCTAGTAGGATGCTTTAACCTTCAAAGTATTTGAGTTCCTTCCAAATTTCCTCTTGTGAATGAGTTCAAGTTTCAAAGCATTGTGGTCTGGAAATAGGCAAGGAATAAGCCCAGAATTTTTTATCCAGTTGAGACCTGATTTGTGATCCAGTATGTGATCTAATTTCTAGAATGTTCCATGTGTACTTGAGAAGAATATGTTTTCTGTTGCTTTAGCATCGAATGCTCTATATATAGCTATGAAGTCCATCTGACCCGGTGTGTCATTCACATTCCTTGTTTCCTTGTTGATCTTCTGCTTAGATGAGCAGCCTATTTCTGTGAGTGGAGTATTAAAGACTCCTACTACTATTGTATTATTATTAATGTTTTACTCTAATTTTGTTATTAATTGGCTTATATAATTGAATGCTCCCAAAGAAGGGGCATAAATATTTACATTTGTTAGATCTCTTCATTGGAAAGACCTTTTAAATATGATATAGCACCCCTCTTCATCTCTTATTACAGTATTTGTTCTAAAATCTAATTTCTCTGATATAAAGATTGCTATCTCAACAACACTTGAATGTCCATTAGCACAATGAATGGTTCTTCACCCCATCACTTTCAATCTGGAGGTGCTTTTGGGTGTAAAATGAATTTCTTGTAGCATATCATTGGTTCTTTTTTTTTCCTTAAATCAAATTTGATACCTTGCACCTTTTGATTGGAGCATTAACCTATTTACATTCAGAATAACGATAAAACATGTGAATTTAATGCCATTGTTTAACCTGTAAAGTCACTGTTTCTTTATTTCTTTTTTTATGATTTTTTTTACTTTATTTTTTTTTCCATTTCATTTTATTTTTCACTGCTGGCTTTTATGATGCTGAAATATTTCCTCTCTATACCTACACTGTAGAGAGTTTTAGTCAAGAAAGTATGCTATATTTTGTCAAATGCTTTTTCTGCATCAATTAGGAGGATCACATGTTTCTTGTCCTTTCTTATATTAATGTGTTGTATCACATTGATTGATTTGGGGTTGTATTGCATGGAACACTGGATGTGGTGCATAAACAATGAATTTTGTAACACGGTAAAGTCATTCTTTCTGTAGTTGGTCTCTGTTTCTTACTTGTTATGTTCTGTTTGGACACTCTTTGTTTACAGGATCCTTTTTAATATTTCATGTAGGGCTGATTTTGTGATCAGAGATTATTTTATATTCTATTTGTCCTGGAAGCTCTTTATATCTCCTTCTATTCTGAATGAAAGTATTGCTGGATAAAATATTCTTGGCTGCATATTTTTCTAATTAATTAAACTCTGAATATATCATGCCAGTTCTTTCTGGCCTTTCAGGTCTCTGTGGATCGATATTCTACCAGACTAATGTTTCTACATCTGTAGGTTAAGGTCAGCTTGTCTCAAACAGCTTTCAGGGTTTTCTTTTTATCTCTGAAATTTGCAAGCTTCACAATTACATGTTTGTTAATCTATTTTTTTTAATTTATTTATTTGTCAGAGAGAGAGGGAGAGAGAGAGAGTGAGCACAGGCAGACAGAGTGGCAGGCAGAGGCAGAGGGAAAAGCAGTCTCCCCGCCAAACAAGGAGCCCAATGTGGGACTCCATCCCAGGACACTGGGATCATGACCTGAGCCAAAGGGAGCCGCTTAACCAACTGAGCCACCCAGGTGTCCCTGTTAATCTATTTTTATTGATTTTGAAGGGGGCTCTCTGTACCTCTTGGAATTCAATGCTTGTTTCCTTTAACAGATTATGTAAGCACTCAGCTCTAATTTATTCAAATAAACCTTCTGCCAGGCTGTCTTTCCTCATCTTCCAGAACCTCTATTATTCAAATATATTATTGTGCTTTATGATAAAACTTTTTTTTCCTCGAAGTCTCTCCTCAAAATGATACAGTAGATGTTTCTTTTTTTTTCTCTTTTTCTCAGCTTCTGTACTTTCCATCATTTTGTCCTCTATATCTCTGATTTTCTTTTCTCCCTTGTTTACCGTAGCAGTTAGAATATGGATGCAAAAATTCTCAAGATATTAGCCAATAGGATCTAACAAAACATTAAAAGGATCATTCACCAAAACCTGTTGGGATTTATTCCTGGGCTGCAAGGGTGGTTCAACATCCCGAAATCAATCAATGTGATACAACACATTAATATAAGAAAGGACAAGAAACATGTGATCCTCCTAATTGATGCAGAAAAAGCATTTGACAAAATATAGCATACTTTCTTGACTAAAACTCTCTACAGTGTAGGTATAGAGAGGAAATATTTCAGCATCATAAAAGCCAGCAGTGAAAAACCCACAAAGGATATCATTTTTTAAAAGATTTTATTTATTCATGATTTTATTTATTTATTTGACAGACAGAGATCACAGGTAGGCCGAGAGGCAGGCAGAGGGAGAGGAGGAAGCAGGCTCCCCGCTGAGCACAGAGGCCAATTCGGGGCTCCATCCCAGGACCCAGGGATAACGACCTGAACTGAAGGCAGAGGCCCTAACCCACTGAGCCACCCAGGTGCCCCAGGATGTCATTCTTAATGGGGAAAAACTGAGAGCTTTTCCCCTAAGGTCAGGAATATGACAGAGATACCCACGCTTATACTAATGTTCAACATGGGACTAGAAGTCCTAGCCTCAGCAGTCAGATGAAATAAAATAAAAGGCATTCCAACTGGCAAAGAAGAAATCAAACCTTCACTCTTCACAGATGGCATGATAATTTATGTGGAAAACCCTAAATTACTAGAACTCATACAGGAAATCAGCAACATGGCAGAATATAAAATCAATGCACAGAAATCAGTTGCATTTCTATACACATATAATGAGAGAGAAGAAAGAGAAATTAAGGAATCAATCCCACTTAAAATTGAATCAAAACTCATAAGATACATAGGAATGAACATAACCAAAGAGGTAAAGGATCTGTACTCTAAAAACTGGAGAACACATATGAAATAATTTGAGGAAGACACAAAGAAATGGAAAAATAGCCCATGCTCATGTACTGGAAGAATAAATACTGTTAAAATGTTCATGCCAGAGGTTCTTGGGTGGCTCGATGGGTTGATCCTCTGCCTTTTGCTCAGGTCATGATCCCAGGGTCCTGGGATCGAGCCCCATATTGGATTCTCTGATCAGCAGGGAGCCTGCTTACCCCTCTCTCTGCCTGCCTCTCTGCCTACTAGTGATCTATGTCTGTCAAATAAATAAAATTTAAAAAAATTCATGCTATCCAGAGAAATCTGCACATTCAGGGCCCTCCCTATCAAAATACCACAGAAATTTTTCACAGACCTGGCATCACAAATAATCCAAAGACAGTATGGAACAAGAAAAGACCCAAACAGTGAGAGGAATGTTGTAAAAGTAAACCAAAGCTGGTTGCATCACAATGCCTGACTTCAAGCTATATTACAAAGCTGTAATCATCAAAACACAAATATGAAACACCTATTGATTATTATTAGGCAAAACTGAAGGTTACAAGTCACATCTCCAATTTTTATTTATTTATTTTTTATGAAATGTGCATTATTTTCTTTGCATTATAAACTAGGAATGTGAAAGCCTAGTCATTCCACTTTACTGTGAAGCTAGCATTTGCATCCCTTCCTATTTAAATCTGAGCTTGTAAACATTAAGTCCAGAGCAGTTTAACTTAACTATAATATTTGGGAAATTTAGCACAGAAACTGATAATTTTCATGAAGATATATTTCTACTGCTGTCAGAGATTCTTTACTTACAAACTGTTGCAACATGTATATATATATACATATATATATACATATATATATATAGCTAAGAATACTATGATTATTTATTTTTAATATTAAATATTTTATTTATTTACTCGAGAGAGATACTGAGAGAACACAGAAGGGAAAGGGACTGAAGGGGAGGGAGAGGGACAAGCAGACTCTCTACTATGTAGAAAACCTGATTCTGGGATAGATCCCAGGACTCTGAGATTGTGGCCTGAGATAAAGTAGGATGCATAGCCAACTGAGTCATGCAGGCACCCCTGATTATTTAAGTAGATGTAGAAAAATTTTTTTGACAAAGTACAGCATCTATTATTGATAAAAATCCTCAACAAAGAAGATTTATAGAGAACATGACTTGGCATAATTAATAGAAACCATCTATTAAAAGCTACAGCTAATATCATTCTCAATGGAGAAAACTGAGAGATTTTCCTCTGTAGTCAAGAACAATACACAGATATCCACTCTTACCACTATCATTTAGCATCATACTGGAAGTTCTAGCCACAACAATTAGAAAACAAAAAGAAATGAAATAAACGCATGCAATTCACCCAGGAAGAAGCAAAATTTTCACTATTGGCAAATGAAATTTTATATATATTCCACAAGTAGTTGGTGAAAAACTCCATCAAACAATGGCTAGAACTGATAAACAAAATCAGTAGAATCACAGGATGTAAAATCAGTGTAGAAAAATCTCTTGCATTTATATACACCAATGATGAAGCAGCAGAGAGAGAAATTAAGGAATAAATCTCATTTACAATTGTACCCAAATCAATAAAATATCCATGAATAAATCTAACCAGATGTGAAACATCTGTACTCTGAAAACTATAAAACACTGATGAAATTGAAGCTGAAACAAATAAATGGAAAGAAATTCCATGCTCATGGATGGCAAAAACAAAGACTGTTAAAATTACTATACTATCCAAAGCAATTTACATATTTAATGCAATCCCTATCAAAATGCCAATGGCATTTTTCACAGAGCTAGAAAAAGAAATCTTGAACTTTTTTGGAAGCAAAAATACTTCCCTAAGATTCACTTTCCCTAACTGAAAAAAAAATGTTTATGATCTTATCTAATATATTACTCTAATGATTAAATGTGATAATTCACATAAAGTGTTTATCACCATTTCCAATGTCAAGGAAATATTTATTGTTAGTAGCTTTTATTACTATTATGATGATCACCTGGGAATGCACTTTTTATGACAATATTCATACGGTTTAATTCAGCCATTGGACATTCATGATTACTGTTGAAAGTGTGCACTTTCAGAAAGCATTTTCTGAAGTGCTTTCTTCATATTACTGTTCCTTAGACTGTAGATGAAAGGATTCAGCACTGGAGTCACCAATGTATACATAAGGGCTAATAGGGTGTCACTTTTAGGGATAAAGGAGGAGGAGGGGCTGAAATAGATAGCACTTGCTGTGCCATAGAACAACACCACCACTGACAGGTGGCAGCTACAGGTGGAGAAAGCTCTGTTTCCCCTGAGTAGATGTGATCTTCAGGATGGTGGAAAAGATCAGTCCATAAGATATGAGGATGGAGATAAGAGGAATGAGAGCAATAGACCTCCTACTGTAAAAATAACCATCACATTGAGGGATATATCAGAGTAAGAGTGCTTCAGGAGAGGATTGAGATCACAGAAGAAACGGTGGATGATATTGGAAACACAGAAGGACAGATGCACCATTAAGACTGTGTAAAAGGGCAAGGAGATAGGTGACAAGCCAGAACCCAGCCACCAGCCAGACACAAAGGTGAGGATTCATAAGGGCAATATAATGTAAAGGGTGGCAAATTGCCACATATCTATTATATGCCATCACACACTGAAGAAGGCTGTCCATATTCACAAAAGAAATGAAGAAGAAAAGCTGGCTGAGACACCCCACAAAAGGAAGAGTCTGTGTATTAGTCAAGAGGGTTACTATCATTTGGGGGATAGTAGTGGAGGAAAAACAGATGTCAACAAAGCACAAGTTACTAAGGAAGAAATACATGGGTAAGTGGAGGTGAGAGTCAAAGCCAACAACCAAAAATGATGAGCATGTTGCCTGATATAGTCATTAAATACATACAGAGAAATAGCACAGATAAGAAATATTGCTGCTCTGCTGATCCAGAAAGTCCAAGAAGGATATTCCTTGATGACCGTTAGATTTCTTATTTACATTTTCCCAAAAAAAAATCTAGAAAAGGAAAATATTAAATTGTGGAGACCAGAAATGTTAAATGCCTCACCCACAAGGGTGTGTGTGTGTAATAAAGTACCATGTAACTTCCTTTTCCTTGCCAATTACATCTTGTGTTTTTTATATTGTTTGTATATTCACATAGGTGTGCTGGGTGCAATGCTCTAAACTTTTTTTCAAGAAATAATGATTTCTTCTTTTCAAGAGACAATAGTTTCCCCAAAATGCAAATTCTGTGAATAATGATTTAAATTGTGCCAGTTATGTTGCTTTGTCTATACTATTCATATAATTCATATTTGAATTTACGTCTACAATGATTGTTTTATCAGGCATGCTATTTATGTACTCTAATGCAATGGAAATATTTACATTCAATGAGTAAATTTCCTCCCAATCTGAAGTTCATATCCATGGATACAGATCTCATTTCAATTTGTTTTCTTCCTGTACAGATACAATTTGGACACAGGCAATTCTTCCTTGGGATGATTACCATTTCTTTGGTCTCTTTCCAGTCCTGCAAAATAGCTATGCAATATGGTGGAAAGTCACCTGAAGCCTCATGCTTCTGGCATGAAGTTTTAGGCCCCTTCCTCACAGAAGCTCATGCACACTACCTTCTCTAAAGGCAGTATGAGTATTTATTCACACCTTACCTTTTTTCATAAACTATCTTGCTGCTTGCAGCCTCTCATTATTCTCTTCAAATTCGCACCTACAGGTGAATGCAATGAGCACAATTTCATTTCTATACAAATACAGTTAATTGATACTAAAGAACACAGTGTTGTGTATTTTTTTCTGCCACATTTTGAATCCCAGCTTCATTATGGGCCACGATTATTTTTTTAAAGATTTTTTTAAACTTTTATTTATTTGACAGAGAGAGACACAATGAGAGAGAACACAATCGGGGGAATGGGAGAGGGAGAAGTAGGATTCCCTATGAGCAGGAAGCCCAATGATGGGCTTAATCCCAAGACCCTGGGATCATGACCTGAGCCAAAGGAAGATGCTTAATGCCTGAGCCACCCAGGCGCCCCAGGAACCACAATTAAAACGTGGAAATTTATGTACTCTGAATCCTGTATAATTAATTTAATTTTCTTGAACCTCTTTTACATAATCTGAGGCATGTAATGATAAAACCTGTATTAAGAAGAAGCATTTTAAATTCCCACATATGCATTCCTTTGAGTAAAGCATATCCTTTCAGGTATGGCTTTCCTCCACTTTAAGCAGCATCAGTTATGCCATTTTCCTCAATTGCATAATTATCCCTTTTATACCAAGCATAACAATTTATTTTTTATTGTTGTTGTTGTTATGTGTGTAGATATATTAACACATATACATATATATGACTGAGTATAGTATATATATTAGTATATAACATGCACACATAAATTATACATAATTTGTGTGAAATGGTGCTTATGGGAACAAAAATAAATGAAAAATTCTGGAAATTAAGAAAACAACAACAACAACAACAACATTTGATTGTGCTTACCCCTTTTAGGCCAAGGAAGTAC
The DNA here is from genome assembly GCA_004024625.1 of Mellivora capensis. Lineage (NCBI taxonomy): Eukaryota > Metazoa > Chordata > Mammalia > Carnivora > Mustelidae > Mellivora > Mellivora capensis. Next base: position 47,842 of record PISX010008216.1, on the reverse strand, counting down.
TGGCTTTGGGGAAAGACACTTGTATATCCTCATAGCACATCATGTTAATTCTAGATTATTTTTTTTCTTAAGCAAGTTCTTAAAAATTTACTCTGACATTGAAATATTTAATAGATTAATTTAAAAATGTTTTACATGCTAAAATTTAGGAAATTAGCACATTAGATATGTCTGCAAAAAATTTTTAAAAACTATCAGAACATGCCTTCTTCTTTGAGACCTTTTAGCAATCAAAATTTTCCTTCCCACTATATATCCATTGGGCCTGTGCATTCATTCAGGTTTCTCATTGAGGGTGAAAAAGGAGGGAATAATAAGATATAGATAAACACGTATCTCTCTACAGAGAGTTATAGTGTATCACTGAGGGATTATTTACTTTTTAAATATATTTACTTATATAAGACAAAGAGACAGGCCTTGAACCAATACACCATTTTCTCCCTTGAGGTCAGCACACTGGAGGCTATACAAAATTCCAGATTTACCTTCTAATGAATTTTATATTTTTTAAAAAGATTTTATTTATTTATTTGACAGGGATCACAAATAGACAGAGAGTCAGGCAGAGAGAGTGTATGAAAGCAGGCTCCTGCTGAGCAGAGAGCCCAATGCGGGGCTCAATCCCAGGACCCTGGGAACATGACCTGAGCCGAAGGCAGAGGCTTTAACCCACTGAGCCAACCAGGTACCCCATGAATTCTATCTTTTTTGTGTGTGAATAGACTTCTTCCTTATTTTTTCTTTAATATTAATTTTAATTTTAATTTCATAAATATTTATAATCTAAACCATATAAATAGAAGGCCTTTGAGGGTCATCATTCTTTTAAGTTATATTTTAATTCTAGGTAGGTATTAGTTTTAGATTATGATATAGTAAATCCACAGTTCCATAGCCACCCTGTGCTCATCATGACAGGTGTACCCCTTAATTCCATGACCTATTTAACTCAACTCCAACATCCCTATGATAACCATCAGATTGTTCTTTAATTAAGAATGTGTTTCTTACTTTCCCTCTCTCAGATTTTTGTCCATCACTTGTTGGTTTTATTTCTTAAATTCCACTTGAGTTAAATCATGTGTTACTTGTCATTCTCTGACTCACTTATTTCATTTATATTAAACACTCTATTTCCTTCCATGTTATTGCAAGTGCTAACATTTCATTCTTTTCTATGGCTGAATCTCATATATATATGTGTGTGTATATATGTGTGTGTGTGTGTATATATATATGAGAAAGAGAGACTGACTTCATCTCTTGGATTTTCTTTCCTGGTTTATGTAAGATTAAAACATACTGTCTTGATCATTATAGCTTTCAAATATAACTTGAAGTCTGGAATTCTGATGCCTCCTACTTTTCATTTTCAAGATTGCTTTGGCTATCTGGAATCTTTTGTGGTTCCATATAACTTTGAAAATTTGTTCTAGTTCTGTGAAAGATTCTGTTGGGTTTTTGATAAGATTGGTTTAAATGTAAATATTTTCTTTGGATGGTATAGATATTTTAGCAATATTTGTTTTTCCCATCCATGAACATGGAATATCTTTCCATTTTTTTGGTTTTCTCATTAATTCCTCTATCAGTGTTTCATAGTTTTCAGAGTACATTTCTTTCACCTCTTTGCCTAGGTTTATTTCTAGGTCTGTTGTTATTATTATTTTTAAAATTTTTACTTATTTATTTTTTTATTTGAGACAGAGATAGAGAGAAAGAGAGAATGATTGAGGGGTGGCACAGAGGAAGGAGAAGCAGATTCCACCTAAGCAGGAACCTGGGATCATGACTTGAGCCAAATGTAAGCACTTAAACCACTGGGCCACCCAGTCACCATTAGTCTGTTATTATTTTTGTTGCAAATGCAAATAGGTTTGGGACTTTTTTCTTAATTTCTCTTTCTGCTGTTTTATTGCTGTTTTATAGATATACAACACATTTTTGTACATTGATTTTGTATGCTGCCACTTTACTGAATTTGTTTATCAATTCTAGAAGTTTTGGGGTGGTCTTGCAGGTTTTTTTTAAATTAATATAATGTATTATTTTTTTCAGGGGTACAGGTCTGTGATTCATCAGTCTTACACAATTCATAGCACTCAGCATAGCATATATCCTCCCCAATGTCCATCGCCCAGTCAACCCATCCCTCCCACCTCCTATCCCTCTAGCAATCTTCACTTTGTTTCCTGAGATTAAGAGTCTCTTATGGTTTGTCTCCCTCTCTGGTTTCATCTTGTTTCATTTTTCCCTCCTTTCCCTTGTGATCCTCTGTCTTGTTTCTCAAGTTCCTCAAATCAGTGAAATCATATGATAATTATCTTTCTCTGATTGACTTACTTCACTTAGAATAAAATCTTCTAGTTCCATCCACATCATTGTAAATGGCAAGATTTCATTTTTGGATAGCTGCATAATATTCCATCACACACACACACACACACACACACACACACACACACCACATCTTTTTTACCCATTTATCTGTTGTTGGATATATAGGTTCTTTCCATAGTTTGGTTATTGTGGACATTGCTGCTATAAACATTCAGGTGCACATGCCTCTTTGGGTCACTACATTTATATCTTTAAGGTCAATACCCAGTAGTGCAATTGCTGGGTCATAGGGTAGCTCTATTTTCAACTTTTGAAGAACCTCCATACTGTTTTCCAGAGTGGTTGCACCAGCTTGCATTCCCACCGACAGAGCAGGAGAGTTCCCCTTTCTCTGTATCCTGCCAACATCTTTCATTTCCTGATTGGGTAATTTTCGCCACTCTGACTGCTGTGAGGTGGAATTCTTAATACCATTTCATCTGCAAATTGTGAAAGTTTTACTTTTTTCTGCCTGATTTAGATTTGTTTTATTTCTTTTTGTTGCCTGAATTCTGTGACTAGGAAATCCAGTAATGTGTTAGATTAAAAAAAAAAAAAAGTGGTGAGAGTGGACATGTTCATCTTGTTCCCGACCTTAAGAGAAAAATTCTCAGTTGTTCCCCATTAAGATAATGTCAGCGCTGCTTCATTTTTTTTCGAGAAGTCTTGTTTTATATTGATGTATGTTCCCTCTAAACCTACTAGGTTAACTGTTTTTATCGTGAGTAGACATAGTAGAGATCACAAGCTGGCAGAGAGGCAGGCGGGAAGCAGACTCCCTGCTGAGCACAGAGCCTGATGTGGGGTTCAATCCCAGGACCCTAAGATAATGACCTGGGCTGAAGGCAGAGACTTAACCCACTGAGCCATCCAGGCACTGTCTCCCCCCGCAGATGTTTTTGACTGTTGTATTTTCATTATTTTTTCCACATACTTTTAAAAATTTATTATTTGTTTTCCCAGTTGTCCCTTCATTGCTTATAAGCATGTTATTTAACCTTGATGTGTTTGTGGTATTTCTAGAATTTTTCTTCTGATGCACTTACAATTTCATACTACTATGTTCAGATAAGATGCATGATATGACTTGGATCTTTTTTAATTAATTAAAACTTGTTTTGTGGTCTAATATAGAATCTATTATGAAGAATGTTCCATGTGGATTTGAAAATAAAGTGTATTATGCTGTTTTAGGATGGAAAGTTCTAAATATATTTGTTAAATATATTTTATATATTTGTCATTGGAGGAATTGTTTCCTTGTTCTTCTGTTCAGAAAATCTGTACACTGATGTAAGAGGGGTGTTAAAGTACTATACTATTATTGTACTATTATTATAAATTTAAATATATGCATTTGGGTGCTTCTGTGTTAGATGCATAAATATTTATAATTGTTATACCTTTCTGTTGGATTTTTCTGTTTATGATTTTATACAGTCTGTCTTCATCAATTGTTACAGTCTTTGTTTTGAAATTTAGTTTCTTCAATATAAATATTGAAACTCCAGCTTTCTTTTGGAATATATCTATATCTATATATCTATACCTATATCTATCTATCTGTCTATCTCTCTACTTGCCACATCTTTTTATCCATTAATCATTTGATGGACATTTGGGCTCTTTCCACATTTTGGCACATTTTGGCATTGTTCACAATGCTGCTATAAATATTGGGATGCATGTAAGCCTTCAATCTGTATTTTTATGTCTATTGAGTAAGAACCCAGTAGTGCATTGACTGATTCAAAAGGTGGTTCTAGGGGCCCTGGGCGGCCCAATGGGTTAAAGCCTCTGCTTTTGGCTCAGGTCATGATCCCAGGGTCCTGGGATCAAGCCTCTCTTCTCAGCAGGGAGCCTGATTCCTCCGCTCTCTCTCTCTGCCTGTCTCTCTGCCTACTTGTGATCTCTGTCTGTCAAATAAATAAATAAATTCTTAAAACAAAAACAAAAACAAAAGATTTTTAACTTTTTGAGAAACCTCCATCCTCTTCTCCAGAATGGCTGCAACAGTTTGAATTCCCAACAAAAGTGCATCCTTGCCAACAATTGCTGTTTCCTGTGTCTTTAATTTTATCATTATGGCCAGTGTGATTTGCTGTTTCATCATGGTTTTTATTTGTATTTGTCTCATGATGAGTGATATCAGCCATCTTTTCATGTCATTTAGGTATCTGAGTGTCTTTTATAGAAATCTGTCTATTAAAGTTTTGTGGCCATTACTTAACTGGATTATTTGATTTTTGGATGTTGAGTTGTAAGTTCTTTATAAATTTGGATACTAACCTTTTCTCAGATAAGTAATTTGCTAGTATCTTCTCCCATTGAATAGTCTGCTTCTTAGTTTGGTAATTGTTTCCTTTGTTGTGCAGAATCTTTTTATCTTAATGGAGTCCCAATAGTTCATTTTTGTTTGTTTTCCTTGCCTCCATAGATGTGTCTAGTAAGATGTTGCTACTGTGAAAGTCAAATAGGTGACTGTCTGTGTTCTTCTCCAGGATTTTGATGGATTCCTATCTCACATTAGGCTTTTTCATCCATTTTGAGTTTATTTTTGCATCTGGTGTGAGAAAGTGGTTCAGTTACATTCTTCATGTTGCTGTCCAATTTTCCAAATACCATTTGTTGAAGAGACTGTCTTTCCTCCAATGGATATTCTTTCTTGCTTTGTTGAGGATTTAGTTGACCATATAGTTTTGGGTTCATTTGAGTTTTCTACTGTGGTCCATTTATCTATGTGTCTGTTTTTGTTCTAATACAATAGTGCCTTGATCACCACAGCTTTGTAATATATCTTGAAGTCTAGAATAATGATGTCTTCAGCTTTCCTTTTCTTTTTCAGGATTGGTTTGGCTATTCAGGGTCTTTTATTGTTCCATGAAATTCTTAGGAGTGTTTGTTCTAGCTCTGTGATAAAAGCTAATGGTATTTTGATAAGGATTATATTCTTTTATTTCTTTTCAGCGTAACAGAATTCATAGTTTTTGCACCACACCCAGTGCTCCATGCAATGTGTGCCCTCCGTAATACCCACCAATTGGCTCCCCCAACGTCCCACTCCCCGCCCCTTCAAAACCCTCAGGTTGTTTTCAGAGTCCATAGTCTCCCATGATGATAAGGATTATATTAAATGTGTAGATTGCCTTGAGAGGTAAACAACCCTCAAAAAGAAACCAAAATGTCTCCAAATTTGCAAGGATGAAGTCACACTTTCACTATTTGCAGAAGACATGATACTCTATGTATGAATCCCAAAAACATACCAAAAAATGCTAGAACTAATACATGAATTCAACAAAGTTGCAGTATATAAAAACAATATGCAGAAATGTGTTGTCTTTCTATACACCAAATATGCAGCAGTATAAACGGAAATCTTGGAATTCATCCACTTTACAATTGCCCCCCAAACAATAAGATACCTAAGAATAAACATAACCAAAGGGGAAAATTCCTGTAATCTGCAGAAAAGCAAATACTTATGAAAGAAATTGAAGAAAACCCACAAAGAAATGGAAAAATATCCCAGGCTCAAGGTTTGGAAGAGCACTGGGTATGGTGCATAAACAATGACTTTTGGAACACTGAAAAGAAATTTAAAAAAATAAGTAAATTTTAAAAAAGGAAGTATAAATATTGCATAAATGTCTATACTACCCAAAGCAATCTAGTGATTTGATATATGGTTACCATTAGGTTTGTATATGATGACTTCTATATAGAGAGTCTAATTAAGTTGGTGCATATTTAAATTTTAACCCATTCTTCTATCTTCTCCACATTTTATGTGCATGTTATTATATTTTGTATCATTTTTTGTTAACGTATTGACTGATTTTTTAAAAATATTCCTGTTTACCATTTGTGTGTTTCCTACTGATATACTGTCACTTTTGGTCTCTCCTTTCCACTCAAAGATTCCCTTTTACTATATCATGCAGAATTGGTTTAATGATCATGAACTCCTTTAGTTTTTGATGTTTGTTGTTTGCTGTTGTTGTTGTTATTGTTTGGTCTGGGAAATTATTAATTTCTCCTTCTATTCTGAATGATACCTTGCTGGGTGCTTTATTTTTAAGCCTAGATTTTTCCCTTTCAGCACTGTGAATATATCATGCCATTCCTTTCTGGCTTGCATACTTTCTATTAAAAAGTCTCCTGCTGGGGCGCCTGGGTGGTTCCGTGGGTTAAAGCCTCTGCCTTCAGCTCAGGTCATGATCTCAGGGTCCTGGGATCGAGCCCTGCATCGGGCTCTCTGCTCAGAAGGGAGCCTGCTTCCTCCTCTCTCTCTGCTTGCCTCTCTTCCTACTTCTGGTCCCCATCTGTCAAATAAATAAATTAAAAAAAAATCTCCTGCTAGTTTTATGTGTTTTCCCTTGTAAGTTAATGACTTCTTTCATTTTGGTGCTTTAATTTTTTTCTTTATCACAATATTTTGCCATTTTAATTACAATATATCTTAGTTTAGTATAATTTTTTTGTGATTCTGTTCAGAGTGCTCTGTGTCTTGTGGACCTGGATATCTGTTTTCTTCCCGCAGATTAGGGATATTTTAATCTATTATCTATTTGAATACATTTTCTGCTCCCTTTTCTCTCTCTTCTTCTTCTGGGACTCCTATAATACGAATGTTACTATGTTTGATTGAGTCACTGAATTTCCTAAGTCTATTCTTGTTTTACATAATTCTTTTTTCTCTCTTTTGTTCAGTTTGACGACATCCATTACTCTTCCTCTAAGCCACTTATATGTTCTGCTGCATCTTCCATCTTACTGTTCAGTCAGGTGTGTTTCTCATTTTGTTTATGCTATATTTTTCCTTATTTCTGTGTGAAGGATCTCACTGATGTCTTCACTCCTTTACAGGTCCACTGAGTATCCTTATGATCATTGCTTTAAATTCTCTATCAGGCATGCTAATTATACTTCTTTTGCTGAGATCACTGGCCATGGCTTTGTCTTGTTCTTTAATTTGAGATCAATTTCTCTGTCTCCTCATTTATTCTGCTTTGTTTGTGTCTGTTTCTCTGTGTTAAGAAAGTCAGTTATGTCTCCCCCTCTTGAAAGTAGTGACTTTATGATGAAGAGTTCCTGTACTGCCTTGCATTGCAATGTTGCCTGTTCATTAGAATTTGACACTTCAGGAGAGTAACCTATATGTGTTGCTTATTCACTTTTATTGTGTTAGTCACTTTTTCTTTCAGTGCAATTATCTGCACTGACTCTTTCCTGTTGTGCACTGTACTAGCTTTCTGAAATGTTAGTGGGATGCAGGTGGATCACCTACAAGGGAGTGTGCCTGCCAGGGAATGCTGGAGCAGGTGTTACACAATTTGCCTCGGGCCACCCATCTTATGCCTGATCCCCCAAAGTATTGCAGCAGCTGGGAGTGGGAGCTGCATGCCTGTGTGACTGGGGACAAAATTATTGATATGGCATGTGACTTCAGTTTGGGGCATGTGGTTGGGCATGGTGCAGTGGCAGCTGCACCTGGAAGCTGGGTACAGAATGTGAAGGGAGCTCAGAGAGAATGACTAGGCACCACATGCGATAGTGAGCATAGAAGGTGCCTACCACTCTGCACCTGGTAGCTGGGCACAGCAAATGGTTATGGTGGCTCAGTGCATCATATGGCTGGGTGTGGAATATGGCAACATGTGTGCACCTTAAGAAGAATGTGGCTTGGAGAGAAGCTATGCATCTGGCCACTGGGTAAATCATTCAGGGCTCTGATAAAGAGTTTTCCCAAAGCCCAGTACCAGGTAGAAGACTTGTTGTGGCCACATCCTCATGTGAACTATTGGGTATGGTACTCAGCTGTCAGGCTAGGTAGCAAGTGTTTCCTAACTCCTGAAGATGACTCTGTGTTTTTCCTGAGTAGTGCAGGAAAAAATGATGACTGCTGTCTCTCTTGTTTAAATATCAACCATTTAAATCAAGTTGAATGCTATGCATTAAATCACCTTTATGTATGTAATGTACACTGATATAATTTTTTCTAACATGGTGAAAAACCCTATATTATCAGTTGTAAAATAGAATATAATGTAGATTCATTTACAAAAACATTTAGTGACAATTTTTGCTTCAGTTATCACATAATATGAACAATTTAAGAGCTTTTGTGAAAACAATTTTCAATTGTATGATTATATGATCCAATTTTTTAAATTTAATTTTATTTTTTCAGTGTTCCAAGACTCATTGCTTATGCACGACACCGAGTGCTCCTTGCAATATGTGCCTTCCTGAATACCCACTACCAGACTTAGCCATTCCCTGTCCTCCTCCCGTCCAAAACCCTAAGTTTGTTTCTCAGAGTCCACGGTTTCTCATGTTTTGTCTCCCGATCCAATTTCCCCAATTAATGTTTTCTTTCCTTCTCCTAATGTTCTAATGTTATTGTCTTGTCCTCCTAATGTTAATCCTTACGTTCCACAATTAAGTAAAAACATATGATAATTGACTTTCTCTACTTGACTTATTTCACTCAACATAATCTCCTCCAGTCCTGTCTGTGTGAATACAAAAGTTGGGCACATACAAAAGCTATGCTTTCTGATGGAAGCATAATATTCCATAGTATATATGGACCATATCTTCCTTATCCATCTATCAGTTGAAGGGCATCTTTGTTCTTTCCACAGTTTGGCCACTGTGGCCATTGCTGCTATGAACATTGGGGTACAGATGGAGTGAAGAATGAGCTGATTATCTACCAAAAAACTCTGATCACCCATGAAATCAGCCTGAGATTAGAATTATGCACTTCTGCATCTCTACAGGAGCAGAAGACACCAGTGGACAGGTAAAGTAGAGTGGGAACATTGGACTGATACCAGAAGATAAACAAAAGGGAGAGGGAACCACCAGAAGTGATACATTGCAAAGTAATACCCAAGTACGAGAGTGCCTTGTGATTGGAGACCAGCATTAACTTGGAATCTGGTTGAAGGGACTAAAAAAGAACAAAAGATTTTAAGGGGAAATTGGTGGAATCAGGAGGTTGGGGACTGGGGCTTAAGCCCACAGACCCAGGACAGCCACCACTGGCGATGAGCTAGAGAGAGTGTGGTGAAGAAGTCAGACGTTGGTCCCTGGGCTACCGGAGCACGTGAGAGTGTCTGGGTGGCAACGCGTGTGAGAAAGTCTGTTGTGGATGCCAGTGGGCGCTCTCTAGAACCACGGCCTTTTGCACTCTCCACACATTCTGCGCTACTGGGGTCTGAGTCATGCTCCACATCCTCCCCTGAGAGAAGTCCGTGCAGGTGCTAACTTGTGCTCTCTAGGACCATACAAATTTGTATGCATCAACTGAGAGGACCACGTGGTTCTTCTCTCTTCTTTTATTGATGCATTATATCACAGTGATTTATTTGTCAATTTTGAAGCACATTGCAACCTAGGGATAAATCCCATCTGGTTATGGTGGTTAATCTTTCTAATGTACTGTTAGATCCTATTAGCTAGGATCTTGCTGAGAAACATGGCATCCATATTCATCAGGGATATTGGTCTAAAATTCTCCTTTTTTAGGGTCTTTTCATGGTTTGGGAATCAAGATAATGCTGGGTTCATAGAAAGAGTCTGGAAGTTTTCCTTTGGTTTCTAATTTTTGAAACAGGCTCAGGAAAATACCCATTATTTATTCTTTGAAGGTTTGGTAGAATTCCCTCAGGAATGCATCAGGTCCTTGGCTCTTGTTTATTGGGAGGTTTTGATCACTGCTTCAATCTCATTACTAGATACTGCTCTATTCATGTTGTCAATTTTTTCCTGGTTCAGTCTTAGAAGTTTATAGGTTTTCAGGAACGTATCCATTTCTTCTAGGGTGCTTAACTTGTTGGCATATAACTGTTGATAAAAATTTCTGATGTTTTTTCTATTTCTTGGGTGTTAATCGCAATCTCTCCCCTTTCATTCATAACTTTATTAATTTAGGTCCTCTATTTTTTCTTTTGGATTAGTTTGTGTTGTTTAGCAGCAATGGCCACGGTCGCCAAACTGTGATCTTACTGATTCTTTCAAAGAATCAGCTTCTAGTTTCATTCATGTGTTCTACTGTATCTCTTGTTTCTAACTCATTGATCTCTACTCTAATCTTGATTATTTCCATTCTTGTGCATGGGATTGGCTTAATTTGTTGTTGATTTTCCAGTTCTCTAAGGTGTAAAGAGAGTTGGTGTATTCAGGATTTTTCAATTTATGTGAGTGAGGCTTGGATGGCTATGTATTTTCCCCTTAGGACTGACTGTCACATCTCATAGGTTTTGAACTAATATGTCTTCCTTCTCATTGAGTTCCATGAATTGCTTAAGTTCTTCTTTGATTTCCTGGTTGATCCAAGCATTATTGAGCATGATGGTCTTTAGTTTCCAAGAGTTTGAATTCCTTCCAAACTTTTTCTTCTGGGTGAGTTCCAGTTTCAAAGCACTGTGGCTTGAGAAAATGAGGGAATAAACTCAGTCTTTTGCTATAGTTGAGCCCTGATTTGTGACTCAGTATGTAGTCAATTGTGAAGAAAGTTTCATGTGCACTTGAGAAGAATGAGTATTCCTTTGTTTTAGGGTAGAATGTTCTGTATATATCTATGAGGTCCATCTCATTCACTGTGCCATTGAAAGCTCTTGTTTCTTTGATGATTTTCTGCTTTAGATGATCTGCCTATTGCTGAGAGTGGCTTGTTAATATCTCCTACAATTAATGTATTCTTATCAATATAACTCTTTAATGGTATTAACTGTTGGGTTATGTAGTTGGCTGCTCCCATTTTTAGAGCATAAATATTTACAATTATTAGATCTTCTTTGTAGATAGACACTTTAATAATGATGTACTGTCCTTCTGTATTTCTAACTACAGTAGTTAGCTAAATAGTTAATTTATCTGATATGAGAATTGCTACTGCAGCTTTCTTTTGAGGCCCGTTGGCAAGAAAGATGGTTCTCCATCCCTTCACGTTCAGTCTGGATGTATCTTTAGGCCAAAAAATGTGTCTCTTTTAGAAAGCATATGTAAAGGTCCTATTGTTTTATCAAGTCTGCAACCCTGAGGTTTTTTATGGGATCATTTAGGCCAGCCACATTGAGAGTGATTATTGAAAGATACCTTTTTTTTTTTTTTTCTTTACATCATTTTGCCTGTGAAGTCCTTGTTTCTATAGATTGTCTATGTAAATTTCTGTTCTAAGTTCACTCTTGGGTTCTTTCTTCTTTTGTAGAACCCTCCTTAATATTTCTAGAAGTGCCCACTTGGTGGTCACATACCCTTTTAAACCTTGCACATCTTGGAAGCTCTTTATCTCTCTACCCATTTTGAATGTCAACCTTGCTGGATAAAGTATTCTTGACTACATGTTCTTCTCGTTTACTGCCCTGAATATGTTTTTCCAGCCCTTCCTGCCTTGCCAGGTTTCTATGGACAGGTCTGAAGTTATTCTGATGGTCTTTCCTCTGTAGGTAAGAAATCTCTTCTCCATAGGTACCCTTAAGACGTTTTGTCTCAAATTTTAACTCATGAATTGCACAGTGAAGTGTCTCAAGGTGTTTCTGACTCATTGATCTTGGGGGGTGTCCTTTCTGCCTCTAGGACACAAACACTTGTTCCAATCCTCATATTGGGTAAATTTTCTTTTTTTTAAAGATTTTATTTATTTATTTATTTATTTGGCAAACAGAGAGATCAAAAGTAGGCAGAGAGAGAGAGAGGAAGGGAAGCAGGCTCCCTGCTGAGCAGAGAGCCTGATGTGGGGCTTGATCCCAGGACCCTGGGATCATAACATGACCTAAAGACAGAGGCTGAAACCCACTGAGCCACGCAGGTACCCCTGGGTAAATTTTAATCTAGAATTTGTTCAACTATAACTTCTTGTTTTATCTCTTTCTCTACCCCTCAGGGATCTCAATAATTCTGATGTAGGAATTATTGGCATATCATGATGTAATCATGGCATCATGTATTTCCCTATTACTAGCATGGTGTGCAATCATAGCATCATGTATCTCCCTAATTCTGCTTTCATGGCTTCTGAGATGTTTGTTCCAGGTTTCCTCCTGATCTTCTCTATCAGTTTGTCTTCTAGATCACTAATTGTTTTTTTTAAAGATTTTATTTATTTATTTGACAGACAGAGATCACAAGTAGGCAGAGAGGCAGGCAAAGACAGAGAGAGGGGGAGGCAAGCTCTCTGCTGAGCAGAGAGCCCAGTGCAGGGCTCTATCCCAGGACCCTGGGATCAGGATCTGAGCCAAAGGCAGAGGCTTTAACCCACTGAGCTACCCAGGTGCCCCATAGATCACTAATTTTATCTTCTGCCTCAGGTACCCTGGTTGTTAGAGTATTTAGATTATATTGGATCTCATTGATAGCATTTTTTAACTTCTGCCAGATCGGCTCTCACATCTGTCCTTCAAGATTCTATGTTGTCACTAATGCACTAATGGTCTTCTCCAACCTAGCCATTGCCTGGATAATTGTTACCCTGAATTCCATTTCTGACATACTATGTATGTCCATATCCAGTAGTTCTGTGGCAGAGGCCATGGTCTCTTAATTTTTCCTCTGTTGGGGGTTCCTCCTCTTTGTCATTTTGGTGAGAGGTGGTTGAGGGGATGTATAGCTGAATATATCAACCATAGTCCAGGTAAGGAAAGCCCTGGAAAATTTCAGAGCAGTTGGAAGTCACCTCCAAAAAGAAAGAAAAAAGAGAAAAAAATGAGAGAAACAGGGAAAAAAAGAGGGAGAGAGAGGAAACCCAGCCAAAAGGATCCCCCAAGTAAGATTTATAAAGGAAAAAAAAAACAAAAATGAACAAAAAGACCGACAAAAGTAAAAGACAAGAAAAAAAAAAGAAAAGAAAAAGAAAAACTCAGCCAAAATGAAGATTTATATAGTACCAGAATTTAAAAAAAAAATACACAGAAACACTGACAGAAGAATAAGATGGGAGGGTGGTTATAAATCCTCAATGTGAGTGATGAAGTTTATTTCAGTTCTTCCTGAACTTCCTTGTTATCTTTTTAAAATTACTCAACTTTACAGAGATAAAGGGAAATTAAAACTTGTTTATCTATAGTGTAGTATTGAATAGGGAAGTAGGATTACTATGAGCCCCAAATCTATAGGTACGTTTAAAAAAAGAAAAAGAAAAAGAAACAGGAATATGTATGAAAAAAAGTTCTAGTTAAAAAGTTATTATGGAATATGTTGTATTAAACCTTTAGTTGTAATGGTAAGTAGGTTGAAGAAATTATAAGAACAAGAATCTTGGGAACAAATATAAAAAATTGTTTCTATGAGATATATAGGTTTTAGGGCAATACTGGAAGCTTAATGTATTGTTTTACCCTGATGTTGTCATTTTTGTTTTATGGGGACCCTGTGGTGGTTGCACTCTTGTTCTTTTAGCTTGTCTTCTGGGCGAAGCACCTGCCACATTGGTTTTCAGTCAATCTTTCTTGGGCTGATTCACCCTGCCCCGTCTCAAGGGCTTGGCTGTGGATACCGGTTTTTCAGGCTTTTGTTCTCCGGAGGTTTTTGTTCTTTGGTGGCTTTTTGCTATTTTTCTCAGATTTAGTGGAAAGTAAACTGTCTGCACCCAGAAATCTGCCTTGGAGAGAAGCCTCAGTCTGATCCCCTCTGGTTGGTCCAGAACACACAGATCCTCTTCTGCAAATCCGCTGAACACCCCAATATCCCACAGGTATTGTGCACTCCCAGTCCAATCCCAATCCAATGTCTCAGTGGTTGCCCGAGGCCCCCACTTGTCTCTGCACCCCCGTGCCACTAAAACCTTGAATGATATTGATCCAGAGAGCCTGATTCTGGTTACTGCCATTGCTGGGACTTCTGTCTTTATTCCAGACCCATGCCAGGTGCACTAACATCCAGTGGCCATGCAGGTCCTGAAAGGCTGAAGGCCAATGGATCCTGACTGGAGTCTGTGCTGGGTTCCCTCAGGTGTGGACTGGGTGTGCTCAGACCCCATGACTGTGCAGGTCTCAGAAAGCAGTGGGCCTAGAGACCACCAGTTGTCACCACAGCAGGATCTCTCATGTGTGGGTGGTAGTGAACGCAGCCTGAGGGGTGGTATAAGCCGTGGAAAGCCATGGGCTCAGAGACCTTGGACTGGAGGCCCTGACAGATTATTTCTTATATGGGTGGTCTGGCATGGGTGCCAGTGGTGACTGTCCTGGGACCATGGGCTTAGGCCCTTGCCCATGACTGCCCATTCCACCAGTTGCTCCTTAAGATCTTTTGCTCTTTTTGATTGCTTTTAACCAGGCTCCAAGTTAATGCTGGTCCCCAATCACACAACAATTTTGTATTGGTGTATTACTCTCCAATGTGTTGCTTCTGGTGGCTCCCTTCCCCTTCTGTTTATTCTCCAATATCAGTCTGAGCTTTCCCACCCCGTTTTACCTCCCCACTGATATCTTATGCCCCATAGAGATCCAGAAGTGTATAATCTCACATCTCAGGCTGATTCGATGGATGTTCAGAGTGTTCTGCTAGAAATTTAGCTCACTTTAGGGGACTAGTTGAAACAGGGTCTCCTACTTTTCTGCCATATTGCCCCTCCTCCCACTTGAAATTATTTTAAACATTAGTTCTTTTATAACATCTCTTGTAGAAGGTCCTTGGACTGCTTAGAGAACACTCTGATGTTAGAAAGCTGGGAAAAAAACACATAAATCAACTCTTACTAATTCATTAATATGTGTGGTGCACGATGATGTGGGTTTACACTCATTATTTCATGTAATATTTACAATAACTTTGAGACCTTAAATGTTAAAAGTAAGGGAATGTAGTATAAATGCCTGACATTAAGCTTTCCATTGCCAAAGCAACTATTTAAAGGCCATAAATCTTGAATAATCATATTGCCAGCTTTCTGATAAAACCACTAGCGAAACAACTATAAAAGGAACAAAACTGCTCCTTGAAGTCCCCCATTTAGAAGGCCCTGAATAAATTAAACAACTGGTTACTTGACTGGACCCACATTTCACTTATCCTTATTTACACCCATGTTTTTAATTTTCTAGTAAATAGTAAACTCAGACTATCCTAGGTACTTTACCCTTAACTCCAAAAAATCAGAGCCTTACCCCACACACTCTTCATTGTGTGTATGTGTTAGACATAGTGGATACTGGAATTGAGAATGTGTTCTGGGTCTGGTAGTAAGGAATTAGAATTATAAACTGGATAGTGACATGAACATGACTAGGTGAACGCCAAATCTAATTTTGTGGAGACTTCTCAAAATGACCTTGTCTCAGGCCATGCAACAAGGATGCTGGGATCACAAACATACAGAAAGACTAACTAATGTTGAATTATAATATATTATAAGGAATATCTATTGAATATACACTGTCATATAATAATATTTTATACTGACAATTCAACAAATTAAGATGAAGTTCCACAAATACAAAATATAGAATTGTTGAAGGTAGTGAAATACAAAGGTGTTGGTTTATAAGGATGCGTGTAGCTATGGTAATTAGATGAAATACTATGATGGAGGGTATGATCTTGGCTTAGATGAGTTAATCAGGGAACTGGAAGAAGGGAAGAGAAACAAGGGAAGACAAGACATTAATCAAAAGAAGACATGATATGGAGTAAAAAACAATGGGAGATAACTTGTTGAACAAAATATTTTAATATAAATTGTTAATTTAGGGACACCTGGGTGGCTCAGTTGGTTGGGCCACTGCCTTTGGCTCGGGTCGTGATCCCAGGGTCCTGGGATCAAGTCCCACATCAGGATCCTTGTACAGCAGGGAGCCTGCTTCTCTCTCTGTCTCTGCTTGCCACTCTGCCTGCTGTGCTCTCTCTCTATGACATATAAATGAATAAAATCTTTAAAAATTTTTTAATTGTTAATTTAGATTTGGGGGCAATAACTGGTTTAAATTTTACTTTAATTGATCATATTAAATAATATCAATCTAAAATATTTTCAACGTGAATTTGAATTTTAAAAACTGTGAAATTGCTCAAACATAAAACTTCTCACTATCAAGGTTTATTTATTTTCCAGTTGTAAATTCAAGATGTACTTTATAGTAAGATTTACATTGCCCTATAAGAAGCATATTGCAGTAGCTTCTAATACCAAGTTCCAATTCCCTCTCCATGATCATTTTTCTACAAAATATAATATCATTTACGGATCCTAGAAAATACAAAATATAAGCAAGAAATTCTAGATCATTTTGTAGGAGCATATGAACCCTAATATTTTAATTTAATAATTCTTTTAAATTCATTAAGACTTGAAACATCATATAACATGGGGATATTTCCACCATAATATGAGCTCTAGTGCTGTTTTATTATTCTAATTCAACTTTGTTTTGCTTGCCTGTGTCTTTTGCTGGTACATCCCACACATGTTTTGAGAACTGTTTAAAAAGACAAATTCCTCTTCAAATATACAGGATCACCTCCTGTTCATGAATGAATTTCCCCTACATCTATCTTCTTTAATCTTAAAGTGTCTTGGTTTGCTTCTCTTTTTTCCCCTATAGTCATTTGTTATCTTTCTTAAATTCCACACATGAGTGAAATCATGTGGTATTTGTCTTTCCCTGATGGACTGATTTTGTTTAGCATAATACTATCTAGATTCATCCAGGACATTCCAAATGGCAAGATTTCATTATTTTTTTATGTTTGAGTAATATTCCACTGTAATATTCCATTGCATTCCAATATATATACACATACCATATGTTCCTTATCCATTCATCAGTCGATTGACACATTCTTGCCATAATTTAGCTCTTGTTGATAGTGCTCATATAAATATCAGGATGCATGTATACCTTTGAATCAGAATTTTTGTATATTTGGGTAAATACCTAGTAGTGTAATTGTTGGATCACAGGGTAGTTCTACTGCTAATATTTTGAGGAAATTCCATACGGTTTTGCAAAGTGGGTTCACAGTTTGCATTACCACTAACAGTTAAGAGGATTCTCTTTTCTCCACATGCTTTCCAACACAAGTTATTTCCTGTGTTGTTAATATACCTATTATGTCAGGTGAGAAGTGATATCTCATTGTATTTTTGATTTGTAATTTCCTGATAATCAGTGATGTTGAGCATCTTTTCCATCTCTAGGACTTCTTTAGAAAAATGTCTGTTCATGTCTTCTGCCCATTTTTAACTGCACTGTTTGTTTTGGGGGTATTGATATTGATAGTTTCTTTACAAATTTAGGATATTAACCCTTTCTCAGACATGTCATTTGCAAATATCTTCTGCCATTCTAAAGGCTGCCTTTTAGTTTTGTTGATTATTCCTTTTTATGTGCAGAATATTTTCATTTTTATGAGATCCCAATAATTTATTTTTTCCTTTGTTTCCTTTCCATAAGGAGAACTATCTAGTTAGGATTTGATAGAGTTGATATCTAAGAGGTTACTGACTGTGCTTTTCTCCAGGATTTTGATGGTTTCCTGTCTCACATTTAGGTGTGTTCTCCATTTTTTTCTCACTTGTTAAATTTAAATTCAACTAGTCAAGTTATAGTACATCATTAGTTTTTGATATACTGTTCAGTAATTCATTGTTTCAGTATAACACTCAGCGCTCATCATATCATGTGCCCTCTCTAATGCCCAACATCTAGTTACCCCATCCCTCCAACCATCTCCCTTTGAAAATGCCTAATTTGTTTCCTGGAATCAAGAGATTCATATGGTTTGTCTCACTATCTGATTTCTTACCATCCAGTTTCCCGCCCCACCCCTATTGTCCTCTCCACTATTCCTTATGTTCCACATATGACTGAAACCATATGATAATTGTTTTTCTGATTGACTTATTTCACATATAATCCCCACCAGTTCCATCCATGTTGATGTAAATGTTATATATTCATCGTTTTGATAGCTGTGTAGTATTTCATTGTATATATGATCCACATATTCTTTATCTATGCATCCATTGAAGGCCATCTTGGTTCCTTACACACTTTGGCTATTGTGGAGTTTGCTGCCATGAACATTGGGGTGCATGTGTCCCTTCTTTTAACTATATATGGATCTTTGGGGTAAGTACCCAGTAGTTCAATTCCTTGGTCATAGGGTAGTTCTATTTTTAACATCCTGAGAAGGTTTCAAAATGTTTTCTAGAGTTGCTGTACCAGCTTGCATTCCCACCAACAGTGTAAGAGTGTTCCTCTTTCTCCACTTCTTCACCAACATATTTTGTTCCATGACTTGTTAATTTTTGTCATTCTAACTGGTGCAAGTTGGTGTCTCATTGTGGTTTTGATTTGTATTTCCCTGATGGCAAATGATACGGAGTATTTTTTCATGTGTTTATTTTTCATTTGTATGTCTTCTTTGGAGAAGAGTCTTCTCATGTCTTCTGGCCATTTTTTGACTGGATTATTTGTTTTTTGAGTGTTGAGTTTGAGAAGTTCATTATAGATCTTGAATACCAGCCCTTTATCTGATACATCATTTGCAAATGTCTTATCCCATTCCATTGGTTGCCTTTTAGTTTTGTTGATTGTTTTCTTTGCTGTGCAGAAGTGTTTTTATCTTGATGAAGTCCCAACAGTTCATATTTACTTTTGTTTCCCTTGCCTTTAGAGACTTATCTTGCAAGAAGTTGCTTTGTTCAAGTTTGGGGAGTGTACTGCCTGTGTTATCCTCTAGAATTTTGTTGGATTGCTGTCTCAAAATGAAATTTTTCATCCATTTTTAATTTATCTTTGTGTATGGTCTAAGAGAATTTTCCAGTTTCATTCTTCTGCATGTGACTGTCCAATTTATCCAGCACCATTTATTGAAAATACTGTGGAGTTCTTTTTTGTTTACTTGTTTGGTTTTGTTTACATTGGATAGTCTCTCCTGCTTTGCCAAAGATTATTTCATGATAGAGTTGATAGTCTATTTCCAGGCACTCTGTCCTGTTCCATTGATCTTTGTGTCTGTATTTGTGCCAGTAACATACATCCTTGGTCACTATAGCTTTGTAATATAAAGTGATGTCTGGAA
Source organism: Mellivora capensis (assembly GCA_004024625.1). Classification (NCBI taxonomy): domain Eukaryota; kingdom Metazoa; phylum Chordata; class Mammalia; order Carnivora; family Mustelidae; genus Mellivora; species Mellivora capensis. The sequence continues at coordinate 28,426 of PISX010008216.1, read as the reverse complement.
TAGCAATGCCTCCAGCTTTGCTTTTTCTATTTCTTTTTTTTTTTCCTTTAAATATTTTATTTATTTATTTGATAGACAGAGATTACAAGTAGGCAGAGAGGCAGGCAAAGAGAGAAGGGGGGAATCAGGCTCCCTGATGAGCAAAGAGCCCGATGTGGGGCTTGATCCCAGGACCCTGAGATCATGACCTGAGCTGAAGGCAGAAGCTTAACACACTGAGCTACCCAGGCATCCCCCAGCTTTACTTTTTAAGATTGCTTTGACTCTTTGGAGTCTTTTGTTGTGCCATACAAATTTTAGTATTGTTTGTTTTACTTCTGTGAAAAATGCTTGTGGTATTTTGATAGTGATTGCATTAAATGTGTGTTTTGCTTCGTATAGAAGAGATTAAATAATATTTTTCTCCTAATCCATGAACAGGGAATGTTTTCCCATTTTTTTCTGTCATTTTCTATTTATTTTGTAAGTGTTTTACAGTTCTCAGAGTATAGATATTTTACCTTTTGGTGAGGTTTATTGCTAGGTATCTTACAGTTTTGGGTGCAATATCTTTAATTATAATTTTTATGTACTTTTCACAGTAAGATATTGTCAAGCAAGTGAAATTTGTGAAGAAAGTTCTCCAATATCTGATGCATGTACTTATAGCTCCTAAGAATTCCTAAGCTGGGTTAATGGGGTCATATTATGAATCCCATACTTCAAAATGAAATGAGTCCAGTGAAATATCATTAGGTTAAATTATTTCAGGGGTCCTTAATGGTTTTCTTTTTTTTTCTTTTTTCTCTTTCTTTTTTATGTTTATTTAGTCGACATATAGTACATCATGTTTCTGATGTAGTGTTCAATGATTCATTAGTTGTGTATAACACTCAGTGCTCATCACATGTGCCCTCCTTAATACCCATCACCCAGCTACCCCATTCCCCACCCTCCTTCCTTCTGTAATCCTCAGTTTGTTTCCTGAAGTCCAGAGTCTCTCATGACTTGTCTCCCTCTCTGATTTCCTCCCATTCAGGTTTCCCTGCTTTCTCCTATGGTCCTCAATGCTATTCCTTATGTTCCACATATTAATGAAACCATATGATAACTGCTTGACTAATTTCACTTAGCTTAATATCCTTCATTTCATCCATGTCAATGCAAAAGGTAAATATTCATCCTTTCTGTTGGCTGAGTAATATTCCTTTGTATATATGAATCACATCTTTATCTATTCATCTATTGAAGGACATCTATGCTTTGGATGCAATTTTAAATCACATTGATTCTCTGATTTTTCTTTCTACCACTTAATTATTGTATAAAAATGAAAAAGATTTCTCTATGTTGATTTTGTATCCTGTGACTTTACTCAATATGGTATTTCTGTTAATGGGCAAAAGACATGAATAGATATTTTTCCAAAGAAGACATAGAGATGCATAAGAGACACATGAAAAAAATGTTCAACATCACTTATCATCAGTGAAACGCAAATCAAAACTGCATTGAGATATCATCTCATACCTGTCAAAATGGCTGAAATGGTTGAAATGGTTGAAAAACACATGGAGGAAGGAGAACACTCTTACACTGTTGATGAGAATGCATAGTGGTGTTGCCACTATCAGAAACAGTATGAAGTTTCCTCAAAAAGTTAAAAATGGAACTATTCTATTTACGACCCAACAATTGCACTACTAGATATTTACCCAGAAGGTTTAAAAAAATACTGGTTTGAAGGAACACATACAACCTGGTGTTTATATCAGAATTATCAACTATAGCCAAATTGTGGACAGAGTCTAAATGCCCATCAATTGATTAATTGAAAAATATGCCATATATATATATATACAATGGAATGTTACTCAGCCATCAAAAAGGATGAGATTTTTTTTGCCATTTACAGAGGTGTGGATGGAGCTCTAGTGTATTATGCCAAGCAAAATAAGTCACTCAGAGAAAGAAAATACCATATGTGGAATTTAATAAGCAAAACAGATGAATACAGGGAAAGAACACAGTCAAAAAAAAAAAAAAGACAGAGGGTTGCTCGAAGGGAGAGGGTGCAGGGATGGGCCAAATGGGTGATGGGGATTAAAGAAGGAATTTGTTGTAATGAGCACTGAGTTTTACAAGCAAGTTATGGATTATCAAATTCTACCCCGGAAACTAAACTTACACATTATTTTAACTAACTAGAATTTAAATAAAAACCTGAAACAAAAAATAATAATTTCATAGTGTATAAAAGTCTGTCAGTTTTTTTAAATTTGAATACTTTATTTAATTCTACTTTCTTCTTGTTTACAGTGTTCTCGAGAAAAGTCAAATGTAATATCTTAATTTGTTTTAAATTTGTTTTTGTCTGGTTGTTTTCAAGGTTTCTTTATTTATCTTTGAATGTCTGCAGTTTAATAATGATGTTCCTAAATGTAACTATTCTGGTATTTATTCTCCTGGTGTCTTCTGATGTTTCTGGATCTGTGATTTGAAAACATTAATTTAGAAAATTCTCAGTCATAGTTCTTTTTTTCAAATATTTCTTTTTTTCTCTTTCTACTTTCTCATAGTATCATACTCCCATTATGCTAATATTCATTTTTTTTGTAGTTGCCACACTGTCCTTGGATTTTCTGTTCTATTTTTAAAATCTGTCTTGTTTGCTTTTCATTTTTGACAATTCCTATAATATATTATCTAGCTTAGTTATTCTTTCCTCAGATGGTTCCAGTCTGCAAATAAGACCATTAAAATATTTTTTTCTATAGGCAGAAGATATGAACAGACACTTCTCCAATGAAGACATGCAAATGGCTATCAGACACATGAAAAAATGTTCATCATCACTAGCAATCAGGGAGATTCAAATTAAAACCACATTGAGATACCACCTCACACCAGTTAGAATGGCCAAAACTAGCAAGACAGGAAATAACATGTGTTGGAGAGGATGTGGAGAAAGCGGGTCCCTCTTACACTGTTGGTGGGAATGCAAGTTGGTGCAGCCACTCTGGAGAACAGTGTGGAGATTCCTCAAGAAGTTAAAAATAGAGCTTCCCTATGACCGTGCAAATGCACTACTGGGCATTTACCCCAAAGATACAAATGTGGTGAAAAGAAGGGCTATCTGTAACCAAATGTTTATAGCAGCAATGGCCATGGTTGCCAAACTGTGGAAAGAGCCAAGATGCCCTTCAACGGATGAATGGATAAGGAAGATGTGGTCCATATACACTATGGAGTATTTTGCCTCCATCAGAAAGGATGAATACCCAATATTTGTAGCAACATGGACGGGACTGGACGATGTAATGCCTAGTGAAATATGTCAAGCAGAGAGAGTCAATTATCATATGGTTTCACTTATTTGTGGAGCATAACAAATAACACGGAGGACATGGGGAGATGGAGAGGAGAAGGGAGTGGAGGGAAAATGGAGGGAGAGCTGAACCATGAATGACTATGGACTCTGAAAAACAACCTGAGGGTTTTGAAGGGGCGGTGGGTGAGAGGTTGGGGGAGCCAGGTGGTGGGTATTATGGAGGGCACGCATTTCATGGAGCGTGGTACAAAAACTATGAATTCTGTTATGCTAAAAAGAAATTAAAAATATTTTTTTCTGTTAAAGTGTTTTTGATCTGTAACCTTTGTGTTTTTATTTTTTTCTTAGAATTTACATCTGTCTGATAACATAACTCATTTTTCATTATATCTACTTCATACATTACATTTCATTTAATATTAATTATATTTGTTTTGAATTACATGATCTAATAAGTCCAACATCCTTGGATATCTGGATCTGATAATTATTCTGTGTCTTCATTTTATTAATATTTTTTTCTTTATAGCTGGAGATACTATCTTGGGTAAATAAGAATCGATGTACATAGGTCTTTAAAAATGTGGTGATAGGGTGTTGGTGGATGGAATGCCTTCTATAGTGCTATGACTAGATCTCAGTCCTTTGGAGCATCTATGTCTCGGTCTGTGAGTATCACAACTGTTTCTCTCTCTCTCTCTCTCTTTTTTCCTTTATTTTTCTCACCTAACAGATTTTTAAGAATGTCTGGAATGAGCTGGACTTGAGTATTTCCTGGTTCCCATGTTGATGTCTAGACTGGGCTGGAGTTGGGTATTTCTCTTTTCCAACTAGAGATGATTGGTGTTTGTTATTTCCCTTCCCCTAGTGTGTTATACTTTGATAAGACCCCAGCAGTTTACTTTATGTTTAACTGGTTTCTTCTGAGGGAAGGTGTTGTTAAAAACTACAGAATGTTGTCATGTTTTAAAATGTTTCCTTGTTCTCTCCTTTTGTCAGAAGAATGAGAAGTTCCTTGAGGTAAATCAAAAGTTTGGAAGCCTCACAAATGACTGGAGACCCCTGGTGTTTTTAAATCTCGAACTTGCTTACATAGAGTTCCTGGAATCTAACTGATTACAGTCCAGATTCTTAGTCTGGCACTAATTCCCATAGTAGCTTCTTCTTGTAAATCTCTAATCAGTTAAGCTACGACTCCCAATATATGTCTTTCTCTTCAATCTTGGTGCAGGGCTTTGTGCTGTGTTGCATCTAATTTACATATCCAAGATGGAGTTGTTAATTTTTCAGTGTGCTCACCTTTTTACTTGTTAGGATGGACTTATGACTGCCAAGCTACTTACCTGTGGAATCAAAAACCAGAAGTCAGCATTATTTAATTTGTGGTAGAAAGCTATATATTTTGTCATTTCTTTAATTATACCTTGTTTCTTTATACTCAAGTGTGCTTTTGTATTTAACATATATTCACATTTTGCATTTTTATCCAATATTATAATACCTTTTAATTAAAATATTTGGAACATATACACCTAATGTAATTACTTTATGTGGTTAATTTTAAGTCTATCTCGTTTTTTGTTTCCTCTTTGGCTTTGCTATTTATTGCTTTTTATAGTGGGTTGGTGCCCACCCATGACTTCAAAATAGTGGAGCAGAGAGTGCATGTGAGCGCATAACAGCTCACATTCCCAAAGTCACAAAATGCATAGGTGCATACAGGTTCCAGGAATCCCTCCCAGGAGAACTGCAATGAGTATAAACCATGGCAGTCTGTGAAGGTTGGTGCACACAGAAGTGAAAATGGTTTATTGAAGATGGGTCCATGATCTTGTGGTTCCTGGCCAGAGATTCAGTCACAGCCATTTTTGCTCTGACCCTCTGAAAAAGCACGAAAAGCCACCAGGGAACAAAAGCCCACATAGAGAACCAGCTTACATTAAGCCCATCCTCCTGACAAAGGGTGGGGCAGCTCTGCTCAGGCAAAGATACTTGTACAGCCGCACAAAGCCCCTCTCCCAGAAGACAGCCTGGAAGAACAGGTGAATGACTTAAGGATCCCACAAGATTGTAAAACTCCAGAGACAGGGGAAAACAGACTCAGGTATTACCTCACTACATGTTTATCCTTCATTCTAATTTTTTTCTTTACCTTTTATCCATTTAATAGATTCTTATTTTACCAGCTTTTTAAAAAAGATTTTATATTCATTTGACAGAGAGAGAGAGAGAAAGAGAGAGAGATCACAAGTAGGCAGAGAGAGAAGGGGAAGCAGGATCCCCACCAAGCAGAAAGTCTGTTGCGGGGCTCAATCCCAGGATCCCAGGACAAAGACCCAAGCTGAAGGCAGAGGCTTTAACCCACTGAGCTACCCAGGTACCCCACCAGCTTTTGTTTTTAAGTCATTTCTTTAACTTCTATTTTTCACATCTACATTTTAACGATATGCACTTCATTCTAGTTCTTTATTCTCTCTATTCAATTTGATTTTTATATAAATAAAAATTTGGATTTCTTTGCAATTTTAGGATGTGGTGTCCTCTCACAACAGAAAAGATTTCAATCAGGAACAAACAGACCACACTTCTTTGTCCACCCTGTAATGTTATAGTCCCTCCTCCCCTTTTTAAATATATTTTTATTGTATCTTGGCTTTTTGTTTTGTATTGTATCTTTTCCATGGTGGCTTCCAAATACTTTGGATTTTTTTTTTCTAGGGTGAATTCTACTTGGGTCATGGTTGATATTTTGGAATCTGTTCATTCACTTACCCATCTTTCCCTGGGCAGAGTGACTAAGAGGAACTCACAACAAAGAAGAGAACCAGAGGTAATGTTCTCTAACAAAGAGCTAATAAATATAGATATAAGTAGGCTGTCAGATATGGCATACAGCATAGCAAAAATAGTTAATAGCTAGGCTTGGAAAAAGCATACGTTACAATACTGAATCTCTGATTGCAGAAATGAGATCTAATCAGGCTGAACATAAAACTGCTATTAACTAGATGCAGTCCAAATTGGATATTCTAACAGCTAGGGTCAATGAGACAGAAAAGAGAATAAGTGACCTAGAGGGCAAGCTTATGGAAATGAAGCAAGTTGAGGAAAAGAGAAAAAGACAACTAGTATCTCAAGAAGAAAGGCTTAGAGAATTTAATGATGACTTGAAAAAATGAATGTCCTTATTATTGGGATCCCAGAGAGTGTGGAAAGAGAGAGGACTAGAAGGTATATTTGAGCAAATCATGGCTAAGAATTTCCATATTATGGGGAAAGAAACAAGCATCCATGTCCAAGAGGCAGCGAAGCCAGTTCCCCAAATTAATAAAAATAGATCAACATCCCAAAATATAATATTGAACCTTGCAAATATTAGAGCCAAAGATGTTATCCTGAGATCAGCTAGCGAGAGGATGTTCCTTATCTAAGGAACAAGGAACATCAGAATAACAACAGACCTATCCAAAGAAACATGGCAGGCCAGAAAGTGCTGGCAAGATATATTAAATGTATTAAAATAGAAGAACATGTAGATTTTCCTGCAAGGCTGTCATTCAGAATGAAAAGTGAGATGAAGAGCTTCCAGGACAGATAGAAAATGAAAGATTATGTGACTACCAAGCCATCCAGCCCTGGAAGAAATATTAATGGGGGATACTGTACATGAAAAGAGACCTTAAGATTAACATAGACCAGAAAATAATAGATAATCTACAGAAATTGGGACTTTACAGGCAATATAATGTCACTAAATTAATATATTTTTATGGTTACTCTGAATATAAATGGGATGAATATTCCAATAAAAAGAAACACATTTTTTCAGATTGGATATAAAAAGCAAGAGCCATCCATATGTTGTCTGCAGGAGACTCATTTTATACCTAAAGATACATCCAGACTGAAGGTGAGAGAGTAGAAAACTATTTAGCACACTAATGGGCCTCAAAAGAAAGCAGTGGTAGTAATCTTCATATCAGACAAATTAGACTTTAAACCAAATACTGTAGTAGGAGATGTAGAGGGGCACTATATCATTCTTACAGGGTCTATCCTACAAGAAGATCTAACAATTGTAAATATCTATGTCCCCAATGTGGAAGGAGCCAATTATATATACCAACTAAAAACCAAAGTAAAGAAACATATTGATAATAATACACTAATAGTAGGAGACTTTAATAACCCACTTGCAGCAATGGACAGATGATCTAAGCAGAAGATCAATAAAGAAGCAAGGACTTTGAATGACACACTGGACCAGATGGAGTTTCCAGGTATATATACAAAACATTCTCTCCTAAATCAACACAATACTCATTCTTCTTGAGTGCACATGGGGTTTTCTCCAGAATAGATCACAGAGTAGGTCACAAATCAGGTGTCTACCAATATCAAAAGTTTGAGATTATTCCTTGGATATTTTCAGACCACAATACTTTGAACCTGGAACTCAATCACAAGAAAAAAAATGAAAAGAACACAAACACTTGGAGTTTAAGGACCATCCTACTAAAGAATGAATGGGTCAACCAGGAAAGAAGAACTTAAACTATTCATGAAAGCCAATGAATATGAAAGCATATCAGTTCAAAACCTATGGGATACTGAGAGAGCAGTCCTAAGGGGGGAAACTCCCATCCAAGCCTCTCAAAAAATTAGAAAAAAAACTAAATGCACAACCTAACCTTACACTTAAAGGAACTAGAAAAAGAACATTAAATAAAGCCTAAACAAATCAAGAGAAGATAAATAATAAAGACTAGAGCAGAGATCAAAGAAATAGAAACCAGAACAGCAGAACAGATCAACAAAAGTAGAAGCTGGGTCCTTGAAAGAATCAATAAGACCAAAAAACCCCTGTTGAGACTTATTCAAAATAAAAGAGAAGTAACCAAAATTGATAAAGTCATGAATGAAAGGGGAGAAGTCATGACCAATACCAAGGAAATACAGAAAATTTTTAGAACATATTATGAACAAGTATGTGTCAACAAATATGGCAATCTGGAAAAAAATGAATTTATTCCTGAAAATTTATAAACAGCCAAGACTGACATAGGAAGAAATATAAAATCTGAACAGACCCATGACAAGCAAGGAAGTTGAAGCAGTAATTAAAAACCACCCCAAAAAACAAGAGTCTTGGGCCAGGTAGCTTCCCAGAGATATTCTACTAAACATTTAAAAATGAAATAAAACCTATTCTAGTGAAGCTGTTAAAAAAATACAAATGGAAGGAGAAGTTCCAAACTCTATGAGGCCATCATTACCTTGATCCCTTAACCAGACAAAGACCCCATTGAAAAGGAAAATTTCAGGCCAATATCCCTGATGAACATGGATGCCAAAATACTCCTCAAGACACTAGCCAAGAGGATCCATCAGTACATTAAAAGGATTATTCACCATGACCAGGTGGGATTTATTCTTGGGACTGAAGGCTTATTCAAAATTCACAATTCAATCAACATGATAGAGCACATTAATAGAAGAAACACAAGAACATAAAATCCTGTCCATCTTTTGCAGGAAAGGAATTTGACAAAATACAGCATCCTTTCTCATTAACAACTCTTATAGGGATAGAGGGAACATTCCTCAATATTGTAAAAAAAAATCTATAGAAAGTCCACAGTGAAGATCATTCTCGATGGGGAAAACTAAGACCTTTTCCCTTAAGGTCAGGAGCACAATAAGGATGTCCACCTTCACCACTATTTTTCAGCATAGTCACACAACAAAAATAAATTTTAAAAAATCCAAATTGAAAAAGAAAAAGTTAACCTCTATCTCTTCACAGATGACATAACACTTTATGTGGAATACCCAAAAGACCACCTCAAAATTGCTAGAACTCATACAGCAATTCAGCAATATGGCAGGATACAAAATCAATGCAAAGAAATATATAGTACCAATGTTACTGAAGAAAGATAAATTAAGGAATTGATCCTATTTATAATTGCACTAAAAACCATAACATAACTACGAGTAAACCTAACCAATGAGTCAAACAATCTGTATTCTGGAAACTACACAATATTTATCAAAAAAACTGGGGAAGACACAAGGAAATGGAAAAGCATTTCATGTTCATGGATCAGAAGAATAAATATTATTAAAATGTCTTTGCTGCTCAGAGAAATATACAAATTTAATGCAATCTCTATCAAAATACCGTGGACATTTTTCACAGAGCTGGAACAAATAGTCTTATAATTTGTATGGAAACAAAAAAGATCCTAATTCACCAAGGAATGTCGGAAAAGAAAACAAAAGCTGGTGGCATCATAATGCCTGAGTTCAAGCTATGTTACAGAGCTGTGATCTCTGTAATTACAGCATGGTAATGGCACAAAAATAGACAGATCAATGGGACAGTATAGAGTGTCCAGAAATGGACCCTCAACTCTAGGGTCCATTAATCTTTGTCAAATCAGGAAAGACTATCCAATGGAAACAAATAAAAGACTCCTCACTAAATGGTGCTGTGACAGTTGGACAGCCACATGAAGAAGAATAAAATTGGACCATTCTCTTACACCATACACAAAGATAAACTCAAAATGGATGAATGACATAAATGTCAGACAGGAAGCCTTGAAAATCCTAAAAGAGAACAAGGGCAATAACCTCTTCAATCTTGACTGCAGCACCTTCTTGCAAGACACATCTCTAAAGACAAGGGAAACAAAAGCAAAAATGAACTATTGGGATATTATCAAGAAAAAATCTTCTGCAGAGCTAAGGAAACAATCAACAAAGCTAGAAGGCAACTAATAATAATATGCATTTTCATATTATTTGCATTTGCATTTACATATATTTGCATTTGCAAATAACATACCAGGTAAAAGGCTGGAATCCAAATTCTATGATGATCTTCTCAAACTCAACACCCAAAAAACAAATAATCCAGTCAAAAATTGGGCAGAAAACACGAACAAACACTACTCCAAAGAAGACATACAAACGGCCAACAGACACATAAAAAATGCTCCATATCACTTGCTATCAGGGAAATACAAATCAAAACCACAATGATACACTTAGAATGCTAAAAATAGAAGTACCCTATGACCCAGCAATTACACACCTAAGTATTTACCCCAAAGATACAGATGTAGTGAAAGAAGGGACATATGCACCCCAATGTTCATAGCAACAATGCCCACAATAGCCAAACTGTGGAAGGAGCCAAGATGTCCTTCACCACTGAATAAGTAAATAGTATGTGGTTTATATATACAATGGAACATTACTCAGCCATCAGTCAGATGAATATGTATCATTTACATCAACATGAATGGAAGTGGAGGATATGCTGAGTGATGTAAGTCAAGCAGAGAAAGACAATTATATGACATATGACACATATGAGTTTCACTCATATGTGTAATATAAAGAATAGTGCAGAGGACAATAGGGGAAGGGAGGGAAAAACTGAATGAGAAGAAATCAGAGAGGGAGACTAACAATGAGAGACTCTTGACTCAGAAAACAGAGATTTGCAGGTAGGGTGGTAGGTGGGGGTTTGGGGTAACTTGGTGATGGACAGTAATGAATGTATGTGATGTGAGGAGCACTGGGTGTTTTATGCAAGAAACATATCATTGAACATTTTTCCAAAGCCTATCAATGTATATTGATATACATTGTTGGCTATATGTTGGCTATTTGAATTTAAATAAAAAAAAAGAAAAGAAATTAGGGGCAGAAGTCGTGAATGAGGGGCGCCTGTGTGCCTCAGTGGGTTAAAGCCTCTGCATTCGGCTCAGTTCATGATCCCAGGGTCCAGGGATGGAGCCCTGCATCCGGCTCTCTATTCAGCAGGGAGCCTGCTTCCCCCTCTCTCTCTGCCTGCCTCTCTGCCTACTTGTGATTTCTGTCTGTCAAATAAATAAATAAAATATTTAAAAAAAAAAGAAATTGTGAATGATGTTTCCCTACAGAAGATATCCAGATGGCGACCAGACACATGAAAAGATGCTCATCATCACTCATCATCAGGGGAAGGTAACTGAAATGTTCAATGTGATATCACCTTACAGCTCTCAGAATGGCAAAAATGAAAAACACAAGAAACAAGAAGTGTTGGTGAGGATCATGAGATAGGGGAACCCTCTTGCACTATTGGTGGAAATGCAAATTGGTGAAGCTACTGTGGAAAACAGCATGAAAGTTCCCCCAAAAAGTTAAAAATAGAATTACCGTTCAACCCAGTAATAGCTCCACTGGGCATTTACCTCAAAATGCAGAAACACTAACACAAAGGTGTATAATCAACACCCCCAATGTTTATAGCAGCATTATTTACAAAGGGAAATTATGGAAGCAACGCAAGTGTCCATTAATTGATGAAGAAATAAGGAAGAGTTACAATGGGATAATAGTTGGCCATAAAAAAATAAAAATTAAATCTTTGGGAAGCTCAGTCTATACGGTCAGGTCATGATCTCAAGGTTCTGGGACTGAGACCTCTGTCAGGTCCCCAATCAGCAAGAAACCTACTTCCCTCTTCCTCTCTTCCCCTCTCCCCATTCTCATGCTATCTATCTTTCAAATAAATAAATTCTTTAAAAAGTAATGAAGTATTTCTATTTAAATGGCATGGATGTAGCTAGAGAATAATATTAAGTGAAATAAGGCAGTCAGAGAAAGACAAATACAATATGGTTTCACTCATATTTGGAATTTAAGAAGCAAAACAAATGAGAAAAGAAAGAGACAACCAAGAAACAGATTCTTAACCTATAGAGAAAATGCTTTTGTTTACCAGAGGGGATGTCTGTTGGGGGAATAGTGAAGTAAGTGAAGTGGCCTAAGGAGTGCACTTGTAATGAGCACAGGATGATGTATGGAGCTGTTGAATCAGTATATTGTATACCTGAAACTAATTTAGCACTGCATGTTAGTTATACTGAATTTTTTTTTAAAGTATGTTACTAGTATAAAATATAACCACAGATCAATGGAACAGGATAGGGAACACAGAAATACAGTGATGCCTATATGGTTAATTTATCTATGAAAAAATAAGTGAGACTATGCAATTAGGAAAAGGTAGTCTCTTCAATAAATCGTGTTGGGAAAACTAGACAGCAACAAGCAAAGGAATGAAATTGGGCCACTTTTTCGCACCAAACACACACACACAGACACACACACACAGACACACACACACAGACACACACACACACACACACACACAAACTCGCACACATCAAAATAGATTAAAGACCTAAATATGAATCCTGAAACCTTAAAACTTCTAAAATATAGACACCTATTTCTTGTACACCAGCATTAGCATCATATTTATCAGCATGATTCCTCACACAAGGGAGAGAAAAGAAAAATAAACTGCTGGGATTACATTTAAAATCAAACAAACAAACAAAAACAACAACCAAAAAAAACCTTTTACACAATGGATGAAACCAAAATTTATACAGCACAAGAAAACCAAAATGGAAACTAGTTAATGGGAGAAGATATTTATAAATAACATATCTTTTAAGTTCCTGTCTGAAATATAAAAAGAACTTGCACAGCTCAACACTATAAAGAACAAATAATCCAATGAAATTATGGGCATTAAAGCTGAATAGACATTATCCCACAGATATACAGGTGACTCAACATCACTTATCATCAGGGAAATTTAAATCGAAATAAAATGAGATCATCACCTCACGTTAAGTGCTGGCAAGGATGTAGGGGATAAAAGAAACCTTGTGCACAGCTGGTAAATTGGTGTACCCATTGTGTACAATTGCACTGTGGTGCAACATAATGGAGTTTCCTCAAGAAAATAAAAATACAAATACAATGTTATACAGTAATTCCACTACTGGATATTTACCTAAAGAGAATGAAAGCACTCATTCAGAATGTTAGGAGCTCTCTTATAATTATCACAGAATTTTTTTACAATAGCCAAGTTATGGAAGCAGCCCAAGTGTCCATGAAAGAATGTATATCACATAAAAAACCTGAGATGATGTCCATTGCAAAAACATGGATAAACATAGAAGGTAGTATGTTAACTAATATAAGTCAGACACGGACAAATGCCATGTACTCATTATATCTGGAGTCCAAAAAACAAAGCATGAACAAACAAGAAAACATAAACAGACTCATAAATACAGGGAACAAACTGGTAATTGTCAGAGGAAAAACAGTGAGGAGATATGCAAAATAAATAAAGAAACTTAAGAGATATGAACTTCCAGTTGTAAAATATATGTCAAAGAGACCAAAAGTACAGCATATGGAATGTGCATAATAATATTGTAAAATATTTTAATTATTGTAATTATTATTGTTATTTTATATACAATCACATATATGTTATAATAATAACATTATGGTGGGAGATGACATATGTTGAGCTTTGAGTAATATGTAGAATTGTTGTATCACTATATAGCATTGCATGCTAAATATAATTCAATCATAATATAGCATTGCATGCTAAATATAATTCAATCATAAAAAATAAAAATAGCTAAAATTATGTTTACATCAGAAAACTGAATATACAATGGGGAAAAGGAATTCAAATAATTGGTGTTGTGGAAAACTGGAAAGCTACAAATAAAATGATAAAACCGGACCACTATTTTACATTATATAGAAAAATAAATTCAAAGTGGATTAAAGACTTGAATGTAAAAACTAAAATTATAAAAGTCCCATAGAAAACATAGGGGATAAGCTCCTGACATCAGTCTTAACAATATTATTTTTGTACCAATCACCTCAGGCAATGGCAACAAAAGCTAAAACAAAAAAATGGCATTGCATCAAACTAAGCTTTGGTGTAATAAAATAAATCACCAACAGGGGAATTCTACCAAACATTTAAAGGATTAATAAATATTCTTCTGAAGCTGTTTCAAAAAAAAAAAAAAAAAAGAAATAGAAAGAAAACTTCCAATCTTGTCCACTAAGGCTAGCATTACCTTGATCCAAAAAACAGACAAAGACCCCACCAAAAAGGAGAATTACAGACTAATATGCTTGATGAACATGGATGCAAAAATTCTCACTTAGGTATTAGCTAATAGGATCCAACAGTACATTAAAAGAATTATTCACCACAACAAAGTGGGCTTTATTCCTGAGCTGCAAGTATGGCTTAACATCTGAAAATTAATTAGTGTTATGCACAACATTAATAAAAGAAAGGACAAGAACCACATGATTCCCTCAATAGATGCAGAAAAAACATTTGCCAAATACAGCATATTTTCTTGACTAAAACTTTCTACAGAATGGGGATAGAGGGAACATACCTCAACAAGAGAAAAGACATTTATGAAAAGCCCTGCAAGAATATCATTCTCAATGAGGAAACACTGAGAGCTTTCCTCCTAAGGTAAGGAACACAACAGGGATGGCCATTCTCACCACTCTTGTTCAACATAGAACTAGAAGTCTTTGCATCAGCAGTCAGACAACAAAAGGAAATAAAAGGCACTCACATCAGCAAAGAAGTCAAACTTTCACTCTTCAAAAATGATATGATACTCTATTTTGAAAACCCAAAAGATGCCAACCAAAAATTGCTAGAACTCAAACAAGAATTCAGAAAAGTGGCAGGATACAAATTGTACAAAATTCAGTTGCATTTCTGTACAAAATAAACCACCAATAGAATGAAAAGTCACCTGACCAAGTAAAAGGAAACATTTAAAAAATTTTATTTATAATTATATATACATTTAAATTAACTTACACATCTGATAAGGGGTTAATATTCAAAATGTTAAAAATTTATATGACTGTAAGGGCCTATTTAGCTAGAGCAATTCCATCTGGTTAAACAGTGATTTTGTTGTTTATGCAGTAAAACTTAAACTGACCCTGCCCCCCCAGGGGAACTTACTTAAAAGCAAGTCCAGGAAACCAGTAAAATGTGGTCGACCAGTCCCTGAAAACAGAGCCCAAATACAAGAGCCAGTCAGGTCAGTTGGAGATAACAGCCCAAATGCAGGGATGAGTCAGGTCAGGTGGAGACATCCAATCAGTGGGGCATGCATTCTGTCTCCCTAGCTACCAAGGAGTGTGGGCCCCACCTTTTGGTTGCCTTTTGGGCACCAATTCTGACCAAGGTGATAGGCTAGTTCAAATAGCTATTATGGGGTGAACTGTAATTCAATTGGCCACCTGTGTGTGACCTAGCATGACTGTGCAGTTTTCTCTGTGTGTTGCAATCTCATTGGCCACCTGTGTGTGGCCAGGTTCAACCACATGGCCTTTGCTCCATAAAAGTTAGTCTGTGAGGCTGGGAGGGGCCGCCCTTTCTGTAAGAGGTGGTCCCAAATGGTTGGTTATATTCTTGATGCTTGGAACAAAATAAAGCTTTGCTTGACCTTTGCTTTGTATCAGTCTCACTCCTTTGATCATGGACCAACATTGGGGAACCCATCATTGGGGGACCTTTCATGACTAAATTTAAAAAGCAAACAATATGACCAAATCATGGGCAGAGATCTTAAATACACGTTTTTCCAATAAGACATAGAAATGACCCATAGGGGCCGCCTGGGTGGCTCAGTGGGTTAAAGCCTCTGCCTTTGGCTCAGGTGATGATCCAAGAGTCCTGGGACCAAGTCTCGAATAGGGCTCTCTGCTTAGCAGGGAGCCAGCTTCCCTTCCTCTCTCTGGCTGCCTCTCTGCCTGCCTGTGATCTCTGTCTGTCAAATAAATAAATAAAATCTTTTTTAAAAAAAGAAAGAAATGACCCATAGGAACCATTAGGAGGTGCTCAATACCAATAATCATCACAATGCTAACCAAAAGTACAATTAGAGATCTCCTCACACTTGTAAAATCAGCTATTATCAAGAAGGCAAAAAATAAGAAGTGTTGTCAAGTATGTGGACAAAAGGGACCTCTTATACACTGTTGGTGGGATTGCAAATTGGTTAACTACTATGAAAGCAATATGGAGGTTCCTCCAAAAATTAAATTAGAACTATTGTACAATCCAGCAATTTCACCTCTGGATATTTATCATGAGAAAATAAAAACATCAATTCAAGAGGATATATGTACTCATATGTTCATTGAAGCATTATTTATGATATCCAAGATAAGAAGGCAAAGTATCCATTGAAAAAAGAATGGGTAAAGAATATATACACACTCAGTCATTTAAAAAAAGAAGATCTTTCCATTTGTTCCAACGTATATGGTTTTAGTGGTATTATACAAAGTGAAGTAAGACAGACAAAGGAAGACAAACATTATATGATTTCACTTAACATAAAATCTAAAAAAGAAAAACGACAGGAAAATAAACAAAACAAAACAAAACAAAACAGAAATACAATCATAGATAAAGGACATGAACTGTAAGTTTCCAGTGTAGGGGAAATGATAAGGGTGCATAAAATAGGTAAGTGTATTAAAGGGACAAATTTACAGTTGTAACACAAGTAAGTTAATGGATGTTGCAATGTACAGCATAAGATATATAGTCAATTATATTGTATTAACTTTGTATGGTAAGAAATGGTAACAAGAAATATTGTGGAGATTATTTTGTAGTGTACCACAATATTGAAGCACTATGATGTTTCATACTGGATGCCAATTATATTACAACTAAAACAATTTTACAAGTAAAAAAAAATATTCTGTAAATTTTAGCAACTCTTACAATTTTATATTGGTTTAACCATTAAATCTAGTAACTTAATGGGGCATTCCCCACATTAATTATTACATCTTTTTCCCCCAAATATAGATCATGATAAATATATTTTATATCATGTAATCAAGTTTGAGGATACTGAATCATAGCTAGAGACTAGTTTTAGATTTCATCTTTTAAAAATCTGTCTTGTTTAATTAAAGGTGACCTCTCTCTCTCTCTCTCTCTCTCTCTCTCCATTTATTTATATTTTGAATTAATATCAGCAATCATGAAAATAATTAAATAAAATATGTCTAAGATAGTAAAAGTATGATATATATAAATATACATTTATATTCAAATTGTTGGGATGTTTTTTAAACCTCAAATTGCCATAAAAGAAATAAGAGTTACTAGACTTACCATGCTTAAAAAGTAGAGAACTGTAAGGACTGGCAACACAGAATGCTCATTATGATAGAGGTGTTATCTTTTCTAAGGAGCACTCCTTGACTTCACTATTAGACTTAATACTTGAACTATATTTGAATTTTCATTGTACTATACACATACATTATATCTTACTGATAATGTGTCTAATGATTTACTGTTCTTGAACTCCTTGATAAGAGTTCATTTTATTTTGTATTCCATCAGTTTAATCCAGGATTTGGAAATTTATGTGTGCTTGATTAAAGTTTTAAATAAATAAGTAAATTAATTAAGTGTTATTTATATATATCTAATTTTTTACTGTTTCCATGTTTGTTTGTTTTTATTCTTCTACTGAAAGAGACTTTTTATGATTAAACATCCTCTGCTCCAGGAAATGTAGACCTTGATGTACTGGTGCTTTAACAAATTTGAATTATTCTGTTTTTACTGTGATTATCTCCATCTATGAATCTTGAGGTATTGTGTACATGGAGGCATATTTTCTGACTCTACTGTGATTTCCTTAAACTGAAATCTTGATTCCATCCATTACTATTTCTTACCAAATACAGTGTCTAGCAGTGTATTAGCAATGTAAATAAATTTACATTGAATAAAAGCATAGAGAGATTATGGAAGTATATTTTCTTTCTTACATTTTTATTTTCCTCAACTCTTTCTATTCAAATTAAAATTTCCTAAGTGGGTCTAATGAAGATACAGAGGTAGGTGGCATAGTTTTTCCATTGTATTTAGTAGGTAATCTGTGGAAGCCTTGCATATTCAAGCTATTGGCAAGGGTGAGGACATTCTCCTGGAAGCCCACAAAGAAGAGATTGCGAGACTAACAGATATGGAAATACAAGATAAAAATATATACTTAGGAGAATATGTAAACTATTAGACACCAAAGTGCTTTTGAAATATTTATTGTGTAATGAGCTTACAAGATGAAAATTCAATAAAAATATGTCAATAGTTTACTCATACAGACCCTCACAGCATGACCTCTTGTCAAGCAAACTACATATGACTCTCAGAATATACAAATAGTTTTTTTGGGGGGGGCTAAAACAAATGCTATGAAATGTTATGTTTAATATATACTTATGTTATTCAAAAATCTAAGCTGAATTCTCTTGGTATAAGACACAGTATTTCTCCTGATGATAGTTTTATATTTATATATTTTTAAATAAATGTATATTGAGGACATGGAAGGCAATTTATTTATATTTTATGATTTTAATTATTTGGCACAGAGAGGCACAACAAGAGAGAGAACACAAGCAGGGGTGTGGGAGAGGGAGAAGCAGGCTTCTCGCTGAGCAGGCAGCCAGATGCAAGACTTGATCCAAGGACCCTGGGATCATGACCTGAGTTGAAAGGCAGATGGTTAATGACTGAGTCGCCCAGGTGCCCCATACCTTTTAAACATAATCTTGTGAGCTGATTCTGAAACTGATGTCTCCAGAGTTGTCTTTCTACAATCCACCTTTAAACTGTGCTCTCCCTTGCTCTGATATTCCCCCAAATAGGACCCATATATTAGTGTGTTAACCTCAGTGATGTGGTCACAAATAATCATCACGATGAGTCATGGATGTTAGTCTCAGTAAGGTATTTATGTGTTCCCTGTGCCCTCCAGGCCTATCTCTGTGATTTTCATTTTTGGGACTCTGGGGGAGAAAGAGTTGTATATCTTATATGCATCTGTAAGTGGCAGAGAGTCTTACAAAACATCAAAAAAAAATGCCTTGGGAGTTTTCAATGTCACACATATAGTCAATTTCTGGTGAGAGACATTTTACAATTTCTTATTCTGTGCTGAGTAGGATTAATGCTATGCTGATCTGATATTCTTCTCTAAATTTCAGGAATTGCCTAATAATTTCTATTAAATCCATGGCATCTTCAGCACAATCATCTGCAGACCCACTCAGAAGATATTCACTACTTTCTGTTTAGGAAAAACATACTATATTGACTGAGAAAATATCTCTCCTGACATCAAAATCCATCTGATCCATCAGTGACATGAAATAATTGATATGAATTTTTTATTATTAAACTAAATTTGCAAACCTTGCCTCGGGTAAGAAAAAAGAAAAAGAAAAGACAAAAAATAAGGCTTCTTTTGCTCTCCAGGCAGTACAGAATCATTTATAAATTTGAAGTTGTTGGGTGGCAAGATAGTGGGGAGCTTGGAGGAGGCGCCTTTTCAACCTATACCCTAAAATGAGCGGATTGCCTAACCAAAGAACTCAGATCACTCCTAAAATCAGCCTGAGATTAGAATTATACACGTCTGGATCTCTATGGGGTCAGAAGACTGAGTGGAGAGTCTTTTTGTTTTTCTGTTTTTGTTTGAATATTTCATAAATCTTACCTTGTGGCCCATTTGGGCTGGGCTTTCTCTTTGATCCTTCTTTTCCTGCCCTGTCTCTGTCTCTTTTTATTTCTTTATTTTTCTCACTTTCTATTTTTCTTTTGTTTGGGTTGGGACTCTTGATTGCTCAGAGGCGTTCCAGGGTGCACCTTGACTGCACCATGGTCGATACATTCAGCTACATCCATTCAGCCATGTTTCACCAAAATGACTAGAAGGAGGAATGCACAACAGAAGAAAAATACAGAGGATGGGCTTTCTGCAACAGATTTAATGGCTACTGACATAGGCAATATGTCAGAAAGAGAATTCAGGCTAACAATTATCCAGGAAATATCTAGGTGGGAGAAAGCCATGGATGACAAAACGGGATTTATTAGGGTAGAACTGAAAGCCACCAGGGATGAAGTTCACAATGTTCTCAATGAGTTCCAATCATATCTAAATTCTCTAAAAGCTAGGGTAATTGAGACAGAAGATAGAAGTAGTTATCTGGAGGACAAACAGATAGAGAGAAATTATGGGGAGGAAGCCTGGAAGAAACAGCTTAGAAGCCACAAAAACAGAATTAGGGAAATAAATGATGCCATGAAACTTTCCAATGTCAGAATTATTGGAATCCTTGAAGGGGAGGCTAAAAAAAGAAGTCTAGAAGATATAGTGGAACAAATACTCCATGAAAATTTCCCCAATCACACGACGGAACCAGCTTTCATGTTCTAGACACAGAACAGTCTCCCCCCAAGATTACAGATTCTGCAAAGTCCTCGAGACACCTGAGAGTAAAAATGAGGAATTATAATTTTAGAGAGACTCTCTTGAAGGCAGCTAGGACAAAGAAGCTCCTTACATACAGAGGAAAGCCCATCAGAATAACGTCAGGCCTGTCCTCAGAAACCTGGCAAGCCAAAATGGGGTGGCAAGATATATTCAGGGCACTAAATGAGAAGAACATGCAGCCAAGAATACTATATACAGCAAGACTGACATTCAAAATGGATGGAGATATAAAGAGTTTCCAAGACCGGCAAGGCTTAAAAGAGTTTGCGATCAACAAGCTGACACTGCAGCAAATATTAAGAGGGGGTTCTATAAAAGAGGAAAAATCCTAAGAATATCATTGAACAGAAATATAGAGACGATCTACCGAAAGAAAGACTTCAAAGGTAATACAATATCAGTAAAGACGTATCTATAAAAAATCATTCTCAATGTGAATGGCCTAAATGCACCCATAAAGTGACACAACATTGCAGATTGGATAAAACGACAGGACCTGTCCATATGTTGTATACAAGAGACCCATTTTGAACCTAAGGATACACCCAGACTGAAAGTGAAAGGATTGAGAAGCTTCTTTCATGCCAATGGGCCTCAAAAGAAAGCCACAGTAGCGATCCTAATATCAGATAAATTAGATTTTAAACTAAAGACTGTAGTCAGAGATACAGAAGGACACTAAATTATTCTTAAAGGGACTATCCACAAAGATGATCTAACAATTGTGAATATTTATGCCTCCAATATGGGAGCATCCGATTACATAAGAAAACTATTAATCAAGAAAAAGAGTCATATTGAGAAGAAACATTAATAGTAAGAATCGTAGCATGCCTCTCGCAGTAATAGACAGATCATCCAAGCAGAAAATCAATAAAGAAACAAGAGCATTGAATGAAACATTGAACCAGATGGACCTCATAGATATATACAGAACATTCCACCCTAAAACCACAGAATACTCATTTTTCCCAAGTGCACGTGGAACCTTTTTCAGAATAGACCACATACTGGGTCACAAATCAGGACTGAAACGATACTAAAAGACTGAGATAATTCCTTGCATATTCTAAGATCACAATGCTTAGAAACTGGAGCTCAATCAAAAGGAAAGTTTGGAAGGAACTCAAAAACCTGGAAGCTAAAGACCACCTTGCTTAAGAATGCTTGGATCAACCAGGAGATCAAAGAAGAACTTAAATAATTCATGGAAACCAATGAGAATGAAGACACTTCGGTCCAAAACCTATGGGATACAGCAAAGGAGGTCCTAAGGGAGAAATACATCTCCATCCAAGCTTCATTCAAAAACAGTGAAAAATCCAGAATACAACAGCTGTCTCTACACCTTAAAGAACTGGAGAATCAACAACAAATTAAACCAACTCCACGCACAAGAAGGGAAATAATCAAGGTTAGAGCAGAAATCAATGAGGTAGAAACTAGAGATACAGTAGAATATACCAATGAAACTAGAATCTGGTTTTTTGAGAGAAACAATAATATCAATAAAGCATTGGCCACACTAATCCAAAAGAAAAGAGAGAAAGCTCAAATTAATAATATTATGAATGAAATGGGAGAGATCACAACTAACACCAAGGAAGTAGAAACAATCATCAGAAGTTATTATCAACAGTTATATGCCAATAAGTTAAGCAACCTAGACGAAATGGATGCATTCCTGGGAAACTATAAACTCACAAAATTGAACCAGGATGAAATTGACAACCTGAGTAGACTGATATCTAGTAATGAGATTTAAGCAGTGATCAAAAATATCCCAAAAAACAAAAGCCCAGGACATGATGGATTCCCTGGGGAATTCTACCAAACTTTCAATGAAGAAATAACACCTATTCTTATGAAGCTGTTTCAAAAAATTAAAGCAGAAGGAAAACATCCAGACTCTTTTTATGAAGCCAGCATTACAATGATCCCCAAAACAGGCAAAGACCACACCAAAAAGGAGAATTTCAGACCAATATCACTTATGAGTATGGATGCTAAGAATTTAACAAGATCCTAGCAAACAGGATCCAAAAGCACATTAAAAAGATCAGCCACCATGACCAAGTGGGATTCATCCCTGGCTTACAAGGGTGGTTCAACATTCGCAAGTCAATCAATGTGATAGAACAAATCAATAAGAGAAGAGAGAAGAAACACTTGGTCCTCGCAATTGATGCTGAAAAAGCATTTGACCAAATCTAGAATCCGTTCCTGATTAAAACGCTTCAAAGTATAGGGATAGAGGGAACATTCCTGAACTTCATAAAATCTATCTATGAAAGACCCACAGCAAACATCATCCTCAATGGGAAGAAGCTCACAGCCTTCCCGTTGAGATCAGGAACACGACAAGGATGCCCACTCTCTCCACTCTTGTTCAACATAGTATTAGAAGTCCTAGCAACAGCAATCAGACAACAAAGAGAAATCAAAGGTATCCAAATTGGCAAGGAAGAAGTCAAACTCCCTCTCTTCGCAGATGACATGATACTTTATATAGAAAACCCAAAAGTCTCCAACCCAAACTACTAGAACTCATACAGCAATTCAGTAACGTGGCAGGATTCAAAGTCAATGTACAGAAATCTGTTCCTTTCTTATACACTAACAATGAAAACACAGAAAGGGAATTCGAGTAACGATTCCATTTACTATAGCAGCAAGAACCATAAGATACCTGGGAATAAACCTAGCCAAAGAGGTAAAGGATCTGTACTCAAGGAATTGCAGAACACTCATGAAGGAAATTCAAGAAGACACAAAAAGAAGGAAGACCATTACATGTTCTTGGATCAGAAGAATAAACATTGTTAAAATGTCTATACTGCCTAGAGTAATTTATACTTTTAATGCCATTCTGATAAAAATTCCACTGGTACTTTTAAAAGAGCTGGAGCAAATAATTCTAAAATTTGTATGGCATCAGAAGAGACCCCGAATTGCTAAGGAAATGTTGAAAATCAAAAATAAAACTGGCAGCATCACGTTACCTGATTTCAAGATTTGCTTCAAAGCCAAAATCACCAAGAAAGCATGGTACTGGCATAAAAATGAGACATAGACCAGTGGAACAGAGTAGAGAGCCCAGATATGGACCCTCAACTCTATGGCCAAATAATCTTTGACAAAGCAGGAAATAATATACAATGGAAAAAAGACAGTCTCTTCAATAAATGGTGCTGGGAAAATTGGACAGCTATATGTCGAAGAATGATACTCGACCATTCTCTTACACTGTACACTAAGATAAACTCAAAATGGATACGTGACCTCAACGTGAGATAGGAATCCATCAGAATCCTAGAGGAGAAGATAGGCAGTAACCTCTTTGATATCAGCCACAGAAACTTCTTTCAAGTTATGTCACCAAAGGCAAAGGAAACAAAAGCGAAAATGAACTTTTGGGATTTCATCAGGATCAAAAGCTTCTGCACAGTAAAGGAAACAGTCAACAAAACAAAGAGGCAACCCACGGAATGGGAGAAGATATTTGCAAATGACAATACAGACAAAAGGCTGATATCCAGGATCTATAAAGAATTTCTCAAACTCAACACACACAAAACAGATAATCGTATCAAAAATGGGCAGGAGATATGAACAGACACTTCTCCAATGAAGACATACAAATGGCTATCAGACACATGAAAAAATGTTTATCATCACTAGCCATCAGGGAGATTCAAATTAAAACCACATTGAGATAACTACTTACACCAGTTAGAATGGCCAAAATTAGCAAGACAGGAAACAACGTGTGTTGGAGAGGATATGGAGAAAGGGTAACCCTCTTACCCTGTTGGTGGGAATGCAAGTTGGTTTAGCCTCTTTGGAGAACAGTTGGAAATTCCTCCAGAAGTTAAAAATAGAGCTTCCCTATGACCCTGCAATTGCACTACTGGATATTTACCCCAAAGATACAGATGTAGTGTAAAGAAGGGCCATCTCTACCCCAATGTTTATAGCAGCTATGGCCATGGTCGGCAAACTATGGAAAGAGCCAAGATGCCATTCAACAGTGAATGAATAAGGAAGATGTGGTCCATATACACTATGGAGTATTAAGCCTCCATCAGAAAGAATGAATACCCAACTTTTGTAGCAACATGGACGGGACTGGAAGAGATTTTATTGAGTGAAATAAGTGAAGCAGAGAGAGTCAATTATCATATGGTTTCACTTATTGTGGAACATAATAACACGGAGGATATGGGGAGATGGAGAGGCGAAGGGAATTTAGGGAATTAGGAAAATTTGGGAAATTTAAGGAAATTAGGGAAATTTGAAGGGGAGATGAACCATGACAGACTATGGACTCTGAAAAACAACCCGAGGGTTTTGAAGGCGCGGTGGGTGGGACGTTGGTGGAGCCAGGTGGTGGGTAGTATGGAGGGCACGCATTGCATGGAGTACTGGGTGTGGTGCAAAAATAATGAATTGTTTTCACTGAAAAGAAATTTAAAAATAAATAAATAAATAAATTTGAAGTTGTTAACTACTTCTCTCTCTCTCTCTCTGTCGCTCTCCATATATATATATAATATACAGTATATATTATATATATATAAATAATATATATATATTATTTATATATAAATACCAAGTATTTATTATATACTATAATAAATACTTGGTATTTATATATATAATTTATTTTTTATATTTTTATATTTATATTTATATATAAATAATATAAATATATATATAAATACCAAGTGTTTATTATATATATAATAAATACTTGGTATACAATGCATGGAATGAAATACCCACCTGTATGGAATTCGGAAACACTTGAATGCTTTTCTTAAAGAGAGTTTTTTTTTTAATATTCAATAGCATAATGCTAACTATTAGTGGTCTCTATGATGCACCATGACCCTGAAATTTGGATATCAGAGTGTCTAATGGAAACTCAGTGAACTATAGTATTTTCAGGCTTGGGGTTTAATGATTTTTAAGTTTTGTGATCTTTAGTAATATATTCACTCAAGTTCTAAGAAGTAAAGATGTAGCAGTAAATAAGATTGACAGAGGTTCCTGCTCCCATATTATCTCTATATCTCCATGGGAGAGAAAGGAAATACAAATATGTAATATATGGATTTTGGTAAGTACTCTGCTGAAAGACATCACAAGGAAGGGAATGGGGTTCAGGTTCTGGGGTGGATTATGTTAAGGGCAGATCACTCTCCCAAACCTTATTTGAGAGCAACACCCTGTGGACACATTTCACTTTCCCAAATGTCTTAGGTGATATTCTTTGGGAGTCCAAAATAGTCAATATAAATGCTAACCCTGCATCTCTACATGATTTTTTAGTTATTTTTATGTTTGTCTTTTGAATGTAATTAATAGATCATTCATGTCTTATCCTCATAGTCTAGCATAATGACTGTCATATTCTCTATACTCAATAAAATGTTTCATGAAAGAAAAAAACAATGAATCCATCTATTAGTCATTGCGAAGAGCAGACACCAAATTCTTCTAAAGCAATTTCATGGAGTTGGGCTAAATTCTACTAGCAAAGTCTTCCAAGGAATTATAATTACTGGAGTGACAATATCGCATCTCCAGGTTAGAGCATTTTAATGAATTAATTCATAATAAATTTTTGATTATTAAGAAATTATGGAAGACACGGTGCCTGGCTGGCTTAGTCCATAGAGGTTGCAATTCTTGATATTCGGGCTGTGAGTTCAAGCCTCCCGTTTGGGGAGAGATTACTTAAAAGTAAATAAAAGAAATTATGGAAGGTATGAACTAAGCCAATAATAACAAGTGTGAAGTAAATTGAAACAATTCTGGAAATTGTTAAAAAGTTATTTAAGAATAATTGGGTGTAGAGGAACATAAAATAAAATGACTTATAAATGATGAGGTGTCATTGCATCTCAAAGATTCAGGAAATTATCCTGTACATGACCTTTAGATACAGACTTTTAAAAAATTTTTTTATTTATTTTTTTCACAGACAGAGATCACAAGTTTATACCACACCCAGTGCTCCATGCAATGCGTGCCCTCCATAATACCCACCACCAGGCTCCCCCAACATCCCACCCCCCGCCCCTTCAAAACCCTCAGGTTGTTCTTCAGAGTCCATAGTCTCCCATGGTTCATCTCCCCCCCAATTTCCCTCAACACCATTCTCCTCTCCATCTCCCCATGTCCTCCGTGTTATTTGTTATGCTCCACAAATCAGTGAAACCATATGATAATTGACTCTCTCTGCTTGACTTATTTCACTCAGCATAATCTCTTCCAGCCCCGTCCATGTTGCTACAAAAGTCGGGTATTCATCTTTTCTGATGGAGGCATAATACTCCATAGTGTATATGGACCACATCTTCCTTATCCATTCGTCTGTTGAAGGGCATCTTGGTTCTTTCCACAGTTTGGCAACCGTGGCCATTGCTGCTATAAACATTGGGGTACAGATGGCCCTTCTTTTCAGCACATCTGTATCTTTGGAATAAATACCCAGTAGCGCAATTGCAGGGTCATAGGGAAGCTCTAGTTTTAACTTCTTGAGGAACCTCCACACTGTTCTCCAGAGTGGCTGCACCAACTTGCATTCCCATCAAGAGTGTAACAGGGTTCCCCTTTCTCCATATCCTCTCCAACACACGTTGTTTCCTGTCTTTCTGATTTTGGCCATTCTAACTGGTGTGAGGTGGTATCTCAATGTGGTTTTAATTTGTATCTCACTGATGGCTAGTGATGATGAGCATTTTTTCATGTGTCTGATAGCCATTTGTATGTCTTCATTGGAGAAGTGTCTGTTCATATTTTCTGCCCATTTTTTGATGTGATTATCAGTATTGCATGTGTTGAGTTTGAGAAGTTCTGTATAGATCTTGGATATCAACCTTTTGTCTGTACTGTATTTGCAAATATCTTCTCCCATTCCGTGGGTTGCATCTTTGTTTTGTTGACTGTTTCCTTTGATGTGCAGAAGCTTTCGATCTTGATGAAGTCCCCAAAGTTCATTTTTGCTTTTGTTTCCTTTGCCTTTGGAGACATATCTTGAAAGAAGTTGCTGTGGCTGATATCAAGGAGGTTACTGCCTTGAAGGATTCTGATGGATTCCTGTCTCACATTGAGGTCCTTTATCCATTTCGAGTTTATCTTTCTGTATGCTGTAAGAGAATGGTCTAGTTTCATTT
This sequence comes from Mellivora capensis, assembly GCA_004024625.1. NCBI lineage: Eukaryota > Metazoa > Chordata > Mammalia > Carnivora > Mustelidae > Mellivora > Mellivora capensis. The sequence goes on along the minus strand of PISX010008216.1, from coordinate 671 downwards.
TCTACATATAGCTGTCCAATTTTCCCAGCACCATTTATTGAAGAGACTGTCTTTTCTCCACTGTATATTTTTTCCTGCTTTGTCGAATATTATTTGACCATAGAGTTGAGGATCCATATCTGGGCTCTCTACTCTGTTCCTTTGGTCTATGTGTCTGTTTTGATGCCAGTACCATGCTGTCTTGGTGATCACAGCATTGTAATAAAGTTTGAAATCGGGTAATGAGATGCCACCAGTTTTATTTTTGTTTTTCAACATTTCCTTAGCAATTCGGGGTCTCTTCTGATTCCATACAAATATTAGGATTATTTGCTCCAGCTCCTTGAAATATACCAGTGGAATTTTGGTGGAATGGCATTAAAAGTATAGATTGCTCTAGGTAGTATAGACATTTTAACAATGTTTATTCTTCTGATCCAAGAACATGGAATGGTTTTCCATCTTTTTTCATCTTCTTCGATTTCTTTCATGGGTGTTCTGTAGTTCCTCGAGTACAGATCCTTTACCTCTTTGGTTAGGTTTATTCCCAAGTATCTTATGGTTCTTGGTGCTATAGTAAATGGAATCGATTCTCTAATTTCCCTTTCTGTATTTTCATTGTTAGTGTATAAGAAAGCCACTGACTTCTGTACATTGACTTTGTATCCTGCCACGTTACTGAATTGCTGTAT
>PISX010008215.1:60759-83632 GCA_004024625.1 Mellivora capensis | reverse complement strand
CATATAGCTGTCCAATTTTCCCAGCACCATTTATTGAAGAGACTGTCTTTTTTCCACTGTATATTTTTTCCTGCTTTGTCGAAAATTATTTGACCATAGAGTTGAGGGTCCATATCTGGGCTCTCTACTCTGTTCCATTGGTCTATGTGTCTGTTTTGATGCCAGTACCATGCTGTCTTGGTGATCACAGCTTTGTAGTTTGAAATCAGATAATTAATCTTATTGATGACTCCTCAGGATAAACATAGCAAGAATAGAAGCTAATGCCCACGTGAACTCTTTATCTCATGCCTTTCACTATTCCACGCACATGAATTCCTCATTGTATCCTTCTGAAGTAGATGCTATTACTGCCCCATTTTACAGGTAGAGAAACAGAGGCACAGAGTCTAAATTAAATAACTTGCCCAAGATCCTTGGATAATAAATACTCTTGACCACTATGTCATGTGAAGAATGTGCAATGTCAAGCAAGATATATATATATATATATATATATATATATATTACTAAGTAATATCATTCATATATATGAATATATTAGCAATATATATATATGAGTGATATTACTCATATATATGAGTGATATATGAATGATATTACTTAGTATAATATAAATACATTTTAATATATAAAATACTGTATTATGTATATTTAAATATAGTGGTAAAACCACATAACATGATCTCCTTCTTAACAGAACTGTGGTATACAATACAGTATTGTTGCCTATTGGCATAATGTTGTAGAGCAGATCTTTTTAGAACATATTCATCCTGCATAATTGAAATTCTATAAGGGTTGACTAGCAACTTCCCATTTCCCCATCTCACCCTGAAAGCCACAGTTCTATTGTTGGCTTCCATTAGTTTGACTATTTGAAATCCCTTCTTCTAAGTGAAATGATGCAGTATTTTTCCTGCTGTGGCTGGCTTCTTTCACTTAGCATAATGCCCTCAAAGTTCATTCATGTTGCTGCATATTGTAGGATTCCCTTCCTTTTTAAGGCTGAATAGGATTTCATTGTATGTACGTGCCACATTTTAAAATCCACTTATTAGGATGCCTTGATGGCGCCGTCGGTCAAGTGACTGATGCTTGGTTTCAGCTCTGGTCCTGAACTCAGGCAAGGCTGAGAGATTGGCCCTGCCTTGGGCTTTGCACTCAGCGCCGAGTCTGCTTAAGATTCCCTCTCCCTCTCTCCCTATGCCCTTGCCCCTCCCCCCTCTCAAAATAAATAAAATCTTTTTTTTTTAAGATTTTATTTATTTATTTGACAGACAGAGATCACGAGTAGACAGAGAGGCAGGCAGAGAGAGAGGAAGGGAAGCAGGCTCCCCGCTGAGCAGAGAGCCTGATGTGGGACTTGATCCTAGGACTCTGGGATCATGACCCGAGCCGAAGGCAGATGCTTTAACCCACTGAGCCACCCAGGTGCCCAATAAAATCTTTTTTTAAAAAAATATTTTATTTATTTATTTGAGATTGGAGAGTAAGTGGGAGAGCATGAGGGGAGGGGAGGGGCAGAGGGAGAGGGAGAAACATACTCCCGGCTGAGCAGGGAGCCCGACCGAGCTTGATGCCAGGAGCCCCTCTGAGCCAACGGTAGGTGCTTAACCAACTAAGCCACCCAGATGCTCCAGTAAACAAATCTTTAAGGGACGCCTGGGTGGCTCAGTTGGTTGGGCGGCTGCCTTCGGCTCAGGTCATGATCCCAGCGTCCTGGGATTGAGTCCCACATCGGGCTCCTTGCTCGGCAGGGAGCCTGCTTCTCCCTCTGCCTCTGCCTGCCACTCTGTCTGCCTGTGCTCGCTCACTCTCTCTCCCTCTCTCTCTGACAAATAAATAAATAAAAATCTTAAAAAAACCAACAACACAACTACTTATCCACCGATGGACATTTAAATTGTCTTTAGTTTGGCGATTATAAACAGTGCTGGAGTAAACACAAGGGGGTTGAGAGCTCTTTGAGATACGAGATACGAAGAAGCATGTGAAAACGTGCTCAACATCACGGCTCCTCAGAACAGCACAGCTCGTCAGAGAAATGCAGATCACAGCCACAATACAATAGAGCCACAGTGAAATCATGTCCCACCCCTTAGCACGGCTATTATCAGAGAACCTCCAAAGACCAGTGCCCACCAGCCTGTGGGCCCAAGGGAACCCTGTATGTTCCCGGAGGGAAGGCAAAATGTGCAGCCAATGTGGAAAAAAGCGTGGAAGGTCTTCAAAAATTAGAAATAGGACTACCGCATGGCCCAGCAGCCGCACGGGTGCGAGTTTGTTCCAGAAGGCGTTTTCGGTCAGTGTCACGTCGTCCCCCTCTGCAGTGCTTTAACCAGCTGGGTGGTTCTTTCCGCTCTGCTCACCCCACTCACCTCTCGTGGAAGACCGCATGAGCGCGGCCAGCGACTCCGAAATTCCCAAGTCCCATAGTAAGCACGGATCACACTGAAGTAAATCATTGTGTTAAAATACTGGAGGAACCTGAAAGTCATGTAGATGTTTTAGGAGAAATTAATGTTCCGGAAAGACCCTGGCTGGTTTCCAGACACAGTCTTATCACCTGTGGGTGTGTCCTTGGCCCTTATTATCATAATGATTTCCTGTTTCACTGCTCTCACTCACCTGAAGTGCATCACCCCTAACTCAGACGTTTCCCATTACTGCCCCAAGGCTCGAGTCAGGAAGGAGGGGACTGAACCCTGAGAGCGACTTAAAAGGAGACCCGCCGCTGGAACTTGAAACTTCGATTCAAGGAGAAGTCAGTAATGAAGTCGTCTGAGAATAACCCGGGGCTACACTGCCCCAGCACTCCCACCGGCTCCGGATCCTCTCCCAGCCAGGGCGCGCGGGAGTTGGGCAGGCACAGTGGGCAGGGCCGTGCTGATCCTGCTGTGACAGGTCTCAGCAGCCCACTCAGACTTGTGGCTCGCTGTCGCAGTGGTGTGAGCTGAGAGCCGGACTGATGCTACTCGTACGTACCAACAATTTGAACTTGTTGCCAGAATGTCAGAGCTGGAGTGGACGGGGTCTCCCGGGTCACCTAGGTAAAAAGATCACTTCTGTCAGCTGGGGCAGCTGTAACAAATTACCCGAGTCGGGGTGGTGTGGGCAGGAAATGTTTATTTCTCACAGAGCTTGATGCTGGCTAATCCAAGGTGCTGGGCAGTGATCTGGTGAGGACCGTCTTCCTGGTTTGCCGATGGCCCTTTTGTGGTGACTTAATGACCTACTTGCCTCCCAAAGGCTCCATCTCCAAATAGCATCACTTTGGAGATTAGAGTATCAACATACGAATTTGGCGGGGTGGGGGGGACAAGAACATTCGGTCCACGTCAGTGATAGTAGGTTTATTTTTTTAAATTTGAGAAGTGGAGTCCTGGTTTTTTTTTCTTTTTAATTTTAAATATTTTTTTAAGGATTTTATTTATTTGAGAGTTAGAGGGAGAGCATGAGTGGGGGGAGGGGCAGAAGGAGAAAGGCAAGCAGGCTCCCCGCTGAGCAGGGACCTGATGTGGGGCTGGATCACGCCCTGCGCAGAAGGCAGCCGACTGAGCCACCCAGGCACCCTTGGATCCTGTTTTTGAATAAGACTTTACGTGGACTCCTAATATACAGAGCTCACAACTTAATTTGCCTGCCTTTCCTTCTCCTGCATGACCTGCAGAGGCACACACACCAGACACAGTACAAGGACCTTCGATCTAGTTTAAATCTCTCACCGTACAAATGAGAGGATTGAGGCTAAGGGAAGAGCCCCAGCCTGTCAAAGTCATTCATTGTGTTAGCAGCAAACTTGTGGCCATGCACCTGCCCGCTTAGGAAATGGAAATTCCGTTTTTCCAGTTACCTTGGTTAGACATATTGTCATCACCCTTCATTCTTCTCTTACTTGCACATCGCACACCGTCCATCATCAGCTGCTTTCAAAGTAGATCCAGAATCAGATCATCTTTTGCCCCAACCCTGCTGTGACTTTGATCCTAGTTGCCATCATCATTCTTGCACAATAGTATCACAACTCACCCGTCCAGCTTCGTCTGGTGCTGCCCTCACCCGCCAGCTTGGCTCAGCAGAGCACCCAGATCAGTCCTTCAAAAAATGCTGCATTTAATTGAATGTGAGATACCACCAAGTTGAAACGCATCATTATCTCACATGCCTCTGGGAAAGAAACGCTTCCAAGTCGTATAATGACATAATGCTCTCTATCGCTTACCAAGTTTTGCTTTTTCTTTGTCCTTCCCTCTAGAAAAACTACCCTGCCCTCTTATGGCTGGGTTAGGTACTCCACCCACGGACTCACAACTTTCACTTAACGCTATTCTGGTGGCCTCTTACTTGTCTCTGCTTTTAGAGTGCTAAGGTACTTGAGGGCAAGAATTGTGCCTCACTTACTATAGGATCTTTATAATGTTGGCGTTACGGGAGTTCTCCTCCTCTAGTGCCCGTGGTTCTTGGTCTTGCCACTTTGAGGAATGAAGAGGTAGACCAGAAGAACAGTGGTGGGCAGCAATGCAAGGTTGATTGAGTGATAGTAAAGTTCATTGGGTGATAGTACAAAGCTCACAAAGAGGGAGGGGACCCGAGAGGGTTGCCACCGGACTTTCTGATTCTAGGGGTCTTTTTTGTTTTTTAAGATTTTATTCATTTGGCAGAGATTACAAGTAGGCAGAGAGGCAGGCAGACGGAGAGGGGGAAGCAGGCTCCCCGCTGAGCAGAGAGCCCGATGTGGGGCTCGATCCCAGAACCTTGGGACCATGACCTGAGCCGAAGGCAGAGGCTTCAACCCACTGAGCCCCCCAGGCGCCCCTGATTCTAGGGGTCTTTGTGGGCTTGTTGGCGGGAGCTGTTTTAGTCCAATTAGCCTTCCAGGTACCTGTCACCCAGTCGGGTGATCTATCATGTAGGAAAAGGTGGAGGGCTCCTTCCAGGGTGTAGAATCATTTTGAGGGTGGTTTCTTCTTAGGCCAAGGGACCCTGTCCCTGCCTGCCGTTCTTCTAACTCTCCTTCATCACTAGTACACAGCAGCTGATCAATCAATATTTGTTACGTGAATGAATATTATAAAGGCTGGTTGTATGGTCAATGTCTAGCGTTGTGTGACTGAGCCCTCCAAAGCTTTATTTACTGCTTAGATCAGCAGTTATTCTGTCAAAGTTCGGCTAAAACAGTTTTTTTACGAGGGTCACTACAATGTAGGGTGACTGTCTTCCCGGACAAGCCACTATGGTTGGTTGTCCTGTCATCATGATATAGCACATACCTTCCTAATTTTCTCACCATCCCAGGGGCTTCTGTATTTGTGCTTTCATATATGTAAGAGTTTGAAGACAAACTTTGTGCCCTTGAGCATGCTTAAAACTTTTTTCCTTAAAATTATGCTTTTTATTTTTAAGTACTCATAGTGGACATGATAAACTATAGTCATCTTTGACTCCCAAGAGGGTTCCTTCTACATAATTACTGTTTTTAGTTTGCGTGTAGCTTTTGGGTGTTCATTTAAGTACATACGTGCATGTTTATCAAAACAAACTTATGGAAGTGTACAGTATTATTTTAGGGGTAACTTATTTCCAAATGTATTATGCAAATTGCCTTTAAATTTTAAAATTCATTTTTAATGAGAATTCTCTGGCATTTATCATATATAATTAAATGCAGCTAAATATAAAGGACAAACCAGCATGGCTAAGTACCCACTTAAATTTATTTAAATTCTGAGCAGTCTGGACACTAAAAAAAATACAGGTTCTGAAAAAGAGATCAGGAAGTCCAAGTATTAATGTAAGAATAAGTTACATATTTGGAATCTGGGAGGAGAATGTCTTTTTTTTTTTAAGTGATCTGTACACTCAGCATGGGGCTTGAACTCCCTACCCTAAGATCAAAAGTCAGATGTTTTCCCCACTGAGCCAGCCAGGCACCCCAAGGAGAATGTCTGTTTAAACCATATCCTTCTATAGAGAAATTCGGGCAATTTTGTAATGCTGTTCTTTGGTTCTAAGTCAAATAAATTTGACTAACTTAAGACATAAGGCAATTCCCTGAGGGGGAGCGATACTGTATAGTCTGTAGACTTGATGGAAAGCTAGAAAATCAGGCTTAGGAACATCTGTTGTCTCAGTGTTGCTGCTGTAATAAATGTCCTCCAAATACATTTTCAATCCTTTCAGTCACAAATCTCCATGTACAAAGTCCTGGAGGGGAAAAAAAAATCTCGTTATTCTAACTTGTGTCATAAATCCACCTGTTAGCTTGGGGTGTGTGTGTGTGTGTGAGAGAGAGAGAGAGAGAGAGAAAGAGATTGGAAGAGAGGTCAGGGAAGAGGGACGGAGGATAGTATGGTAGGGTAGAGTGACAAGGGAAGCTTAATTTCCAGTCCCCTCAAGATTATACATGATAGGGAGCATCCTTTCTCTAAAAGAAATGAGTTTTTGTCAGGAAGAGGGAAAATATGCTGGGCAGCCAACATTTTTGACAATTGTCTCTGTGAAAATAATGTGCTCTTCAGCAAAAATTTTCCAGATAGTCAAAATGCTCAGCATATGCTTGATTCATGCAGTTATGATAATTTTTCTAGAAGGGAAAGTAACTTTTTCCTAATAAAAAGGTATCCACATATTCTCTGCCTGATAACGACCCATTTATCTAAGTATCATGTATTTATTGAACAGTGCAGCTACCAGGCACGGTTGTAGGTGCGGTGACAGTGGCTCACAGGAGGCCGATGCTGCCGTCCTGGAGACTACATTCTCGTGGGTGACTTCACAAAAAATAACGACCCACATGATAATTTCAGATAATAAATCAGGATAAAAGCAACAGGGATATTTTAGATGTAGTGATCAGAAAGGACCTCAGTGGAGGTGACATTTCAGGGGAGAATTAAATGATATAAAAGATCATTGCAAGCAAAACTTGGGGAACGTTCCAATGGGTGAGAACAGTAAATACAATATTGAGGAGCAGGAAAAGCTTGGCATGTGAAGGAAATCAGATTATGCCCCCCTGAAATGTGCTACTTTGGCATAAGGGATTATTTTGAGATGAAGGCAGTTGAGAAACAGCAGATGCAGGGAAAGCTGTGTATCCACCCGCTTCATGTCTAAGACAGGGGATAGACTTATCTCAGTGAGAGTATACCCCTCCCCTTCCAAACCAGAAAGAAGAGGACTCTAATCACTAGAAACACTCTCATTGCCAGTGCCAGAGGCTGTGTGAGATTGGGTCTGCATATCAAATCTTACTAAAATAGCCCTTATCTTCCATTTTCTTCTATCATATATTTAACTTCTTGCAACTTACCAGCCCTTGAAGCCTAAGCTATTTTCTTTGTCTCGTCACTTCTCCAGTTCATTGCTCTGTGTTAACATGGTATACAGCCCCTGATTCTACCCATTTTCCACCCCTCTTATTATAAAGGCTTCTGTATGTATACGTAATAAATACTTTCTCTGGTTGATCTGTCCTTTGTCTGTTTGTGGGACCCCAGGCACTACACCTAAGAGAGTGGAGGAAAAAGTGATTTTACTCCCATACACATGTTTAGGTCACTGCGAGAAGAGCTGCGAGGCTGGAGCTGGTGATAGAGCAAGAGAGGGGCAGGAGAGGAGGCCAGGCATTACACGGTCGCTAGAGCATGAAAAACCTTCTATGGAGTCTAGAATCTATTACAAGTGGGTACAAAAGCTATTGAAGGTTTTCAAGTAGGGAAGTGTGTGTGTGTTTTAAAGATTTTATTTATTTGACAGAGAGAGACACACACAGCGAGAGAGGGAACACAAGCAGGGGGAGTGGGAGAGGGAGAAGCAGGCTTCCTGCTGAGCAAGGAGCCCAATGCAGGGCTTGATCCCAGGACCCTGGAATCATGACCTGAGCTGAAGGCAGTCGCTTAACCAATTGAGCCACCCAGGTGCCCAGGGAAGTGTATGTTTTATGACAGCCAAAGGGAGAATGGAATTCAGAGGGTGAGGGTAGAAGCAGGGAGAGTATTGGTCTTGTCCAGATGAGAAACAAAGGGGTGGGGGCTTGGGCTCACATGGCAGCTGTGAAGGTTTTAATGAGTCAGTTTCCGTTCCTTAGTTATGAAGTACCCAGAGCCTGCGGGCAGATTGGATGGAGGGAGTGAGTGAAAGAAAGGAACCAGGGATAACTCCTATGTTTTTGGCTTGAGCAACTCAGGCAATGAAATGGAAATAATTGGAGGAGAGGCAGAGTTTTGGTGTGGGAAACAGGGATTTTGGCTATGGTGAATTTGAGGTGCCTGTTGGACATTCAAGGGGAGCTAGCTGTTGGTTGGATGTCCAAATCTCGGGCCTCAAGGAGAAATTAATCTTGATGCTCACTGTACACTTGGTAATTAAATACATGGCCTGGATAAGTTTTGGGGAGAGTGTAGGTACAAAGAGAAGAGAGCTTAGAATTGAACCCCATTCGAGGGAAGAAAGACACAGCCAAGAGGGGCTGGGAAAATGGGCTTTGGAGAACTTTGAAGAGAAGGAAGGATGAAACAGACATTTGGGCGAGAGGAAAGGTGAATTTACTAGGGTACAAAGTGAGATTGCTCCACCGTGCCAAGAACCCTGCTGAGACCCGTGACCATGATTTTATTTTATTTTATTTTATTATTTTTAAAAAGATTAAAAAAATTATTTATTTGACAGACAGATCACAGGTAGGCAGAGAGGCAGGCAGAGAGAGAGAGGAGGAGGAAGCCGGCTCCTGCTGAGCAGAGATCCCAATGCGGGGCTCGATCCCAAGACCCTGGGATCATGACCCGAGTGGAAGGCAGAGGCTTTAACCCACTGAGCCATCCAGGTGTCCCCGTGACCATGATTTTAAAGTTAGAACCAGTCAGCACTGCTGTGTATTCATTAACTGAACCACTTTTGGATGTCTGGGTGCAGGTGCTGGGTAGGTAGAGACTGGGTTATTACCAGAGCAAGTTTTGCTTCCAACTAAGAAAAATAAAGAGAGGGGCAGGGCACTTCATGGTGCAATCAAGGGGGTGATTATAATGATGAACCGTAAGAGGACAAGCTGGAGAAATGGGTAAGAAGGAGGGTAAAACTGGACAGTGGAAGTGCTGGATTTCTGGGGAGGCTGAAGGCTTCCTGACGGGAGCAGACAATCTGGAGACCTGGAAAATGGTGATCTGAGAATGGGAGGGCCGGCGTAGGATTTCAAAGACAGGAAGTACTCATCGGAGATGAAGAGGTCAAGGACCTGAGAGGCCAAGTTGTTGGTTGGCTCAGACTTGACTGTGGGATCACCAAGACAGGTGACAGCAGTTGGTGCCAATGAGGGACATAGAAAACCAGGAGCTTTAATGCCTCCAAGAATGAGGGTGAGCAATGGGAGGTTGACGGATGGTTGCAAAACCAAGAGGTAGTGGAGTCTAGATTCTAATGGCATGTTCTTTAGAGAGCTGAATTTTTGTGGGAGTGGGGAGGGGAACCAAATCCTGGCATTGTGGTATGTTGAATGTGGAAAAAAAGAATCTCACTTGCATGAGAAATCTCCAGGAGGAGCGGTGTACCTTCAGATACTACTGGGGATCACACAGAGTAGGGAATGCTCAGAGAAGTATTGGAAAAAAGGAGACATTTGCCAGTCACCTCAGTGAGTTCCACAGGATGTAGTAGAAAAGTTTGGGTGCTTCAGTAAGATTGGGCCAGTCAGGTAGTACAGGGCTGTATGGGGAGAAGAGTCTGGTGACGATAGATGATCTCCAGAAACTTGGACTGTCATGGATCACTAAGGTAAAGGGAGAGATGAGGCCGACTGACACTGGTCCCGGCGATCTTCGGAGAGGCTGGGCGGTCAGTCCGTGTACAGCTTCTTTCTCTGGTTTGCACTCCTAGGTAGTTCGGATGGTAAGCCTGTGGGAGGACCCCTCTGGTCAGGAGCTCCAAATATCTCCCAAGCCCCAGCCTTCTGATGTTCTTGACAGACGAAGGGTCCTCATGCCTCACCGTCCTGACCGCCCTCTTCTGATTACCTTCCACGTTGTCAGTACCGTTGTGAGCACGTGTCTCCTAGGACAGAATATAGGATTCTGAATGTGGATGGGGAAGTACAAAGTGGCCCTAATGCGTCGCCTCTTCTGTTTCAGGTGCTGTTCTTATACTCATCGACCTGTTCATGTTTCTCAGTGTGTGGTGAGCAGTCCTTCTGGGAAGGGTTCCCCTTACCCTGTTGGAAGTGCTCTAGTGTTGGTTCTTCCTACGATCCCACACTTAGAGAATCATGTAAGTTCTTGAGCCAGATGGGTTCAAGATATTGTTCACGTCAACCCATTTTTAAAAAAAGATTTTATCTACTTTTTGAGAGAGCCGAGAGATAGAGAGGGAGTACGAGCAGGGGGAGGGGCAGAGGGAGAGGGAGAAGCGGACCCCCTGTTGAGCAGGGAGCTTGATGAGGGGCTGGATCCCAGGACCCCCGGATCCTGAACTGAGAAACTGAGCCAGAGGCAGATGCTTAACTGACTGAGCCACCCACGTGCGCCACTAACACATTTTGTGGATGGGAAACAGACTTCTGCTTAGAGTAAGTGATGAGTATGATTTGATATTCTGAATCAAATACTTGGCTGGCTTAGGAAAATAAAGCATTAATGAAATCACTTGCAACTGTCTCAGTTTCGGACTGTGACTCTAAACCTCTTCCTCTTAGACGAATTGGAGCTATTCTTTAGGGCAAAGGGACATTTTCCTGGTAGTAGAGGGGTTTACCTTTGCACATCGGGACGTACTGACAGCCTTGACTCAGGTGCCTGACTTGGAATCGGGGCGGCTGGTCCCCCCACTTCACAGAAGGTGACCTGCCTTGGTATTTTGATTTATTTCTTTCTTCCATCCTCTTAGCATTTTTATTTGCAAGTTAACAGTTAGTCCTTGATTTCGTTCTGTCTTTTAAAAATTGTCCCATGCAGCAAAGTACCCATTCGGTACTTCTTTTTCCACCCAATACGACTTTTAGTTTTTATCAGATGCCCTAAGCATATGCCCTGATCCCTCCTCTGACCAACATAGCCTGACCTGGCCTATTGCACACATTGGTTAAGGCTTTACTGCCCATAACTGTTGCTTGTATGATCACAAAACCAAGTTCTGGTACTATAGATTCACCTACCTTTAATAACATATAAGAAAATGTGCTTAAAATGACTTTACAGGCTCTAATATAACTCAGCACTGTTAATGAATCTCTACTTAAAATTTCAGTATTGTTCATGGGTGTTTTTTTGTCCACATTAATTGTGCTTTTTAAAAAATACTGCATTAAAGTATTTATCTTGGTTAAAAAAATGACTTTAATACGTCTGCCAACATTAAATAACATTAATTTTGAGAAAATCATTGGCATCTTAGGCTAGGCTAGTGAGCCTGCCTTTTGCTGCCTAAGAACAAAAAAGACAACAATAAATTGAAAGTCATCTAAATTGCTAAGTATCAACTTCTTAAATAAGGAACTATAGTTGTAGGATGAGTTATGTACCTGGATTTATTGAAAACAAACATTGCTTTTACCTCTCATTTCTCGGTAGAGGAATTTAGATAAAATCCATTTTTTAAGAAAGATTTTATTTTTAGGGGTGCCTGGGTGGCCCAGTGGGTTAAAGCCTCTGCCTTCAGCTCAGGTGATGATCCCAGAGTCCTGGGATCAGCCCAGCATCGGGCTCTCTGCTTGGCAGGGAGCCTGCTTCCCTCTCTGACTACCTGCAATCTCTGTCTGTCAAATAAATAAATAAAATCTTTAAAAAAATTTTAAAAAGTTAAAAAGATTTTATTTTTAAATAATTTCTACACCCAACGCAGGGGCTTGAACTCAACAACCCCATGATCAAGAGTTGTACACTCCACTGACTGAGCCAGCCAAGCACCACTAAAATCAGTGTTTTAATAGTTTCTTTGCCACATAAGGACAACAGCCTCCTTAGTGAACATCCATTGCCCTGGCCCTTCCATCCATTCCCTACTTTAGCTGGTGTGGAATCAGCTGAACCAAGATTTCAGCCATGGTCATGCCATACACTAATTTAATGTTATTTAACTTCTTTGAGCCTCAGTTTTCTTCCTCCTCACTTTCCTTCCTTCCTTCCTTCACTCCTCCTTTTTCTGTTTTCCCTTCCTTCCCTTTCTTTTCCTTCCTTTTCTTTCTTATGTGAGCTCTATGCCCCATGTGGAGCTTGAACTCACAGCCCAGAGATCAAGAGTTGCAGTCTCTTCCAACTGAGACAGCCAGGCACCCTGAGCCTCAGTTTTCCTCATCTGCAAAAGGGAGACAATGATATTTATCAGAGCTATTTTGATATCATGGATTTTGAGAAGAAAGGATTTAGTAAATTGCTCTGCTTTTGAATAAAAACATTGGAAAAACTGGGGCACCTGGGTGGCTCAGTGGGTTAAAGCCTCTGCTTTCGGCTCAGGTCATGATCCCAGGGTCCTGGGATGGAGCCCCACATCGGGCTCTCTGCTCCGTGGAGAGCCTGCTTCCTCCTCTCTCTCTCTGCCTGCCTCTCTTGCCTACTTGTGAGCTTTGTCTGTCAAATAAATAAGTAAAATCTTAAAAAAAACATTGGAAAAACTGATTCAACTCAAAATCTTCATTCTTACGTTCTTAGGAATAGAATAATAGAAGAGCTTCGAATAAGGAAATCAACCCTAAACCTTTTCCTGTCTGAGAACACCCTCATAGTGGTGAGGAAGCAGAAGGCCGTGGAAGAAAACACAAGCTGTCACCCAGCAGCCTCCCCTCCCCCACCCCCACTCCTGGGTGGAACACGCGTGATGTTCTTCCAGGAATCTCCCAACTATCTTAATGTTAATGCCTTTCTGGAGGGAAAAACAATCTTAGCTTGATAATAGCCAGGCCTCCAGCATCCTGAGGGTCTTCTTTAACATATGAAAATCCTTTTGAAACCTTCCTTTTCCTTACTTTCTCCCAGCTTAGGGGTATATACTCAGCCACTTCTCAACACACCAGGGCAGCAGCTCTTTCTGCCCAGAGGTCGCGTCCCCACGCTTTATTTAATAAAACCACCATTTTGCACCAAAGATGTCTCAAGAATTCTTTCTTGGTCGTGGGCTCCAGACCTCACCCACCGAACCTCACTGTATTCCAAAACCACATCAACAGAGCAGGGCCCCAAATAAAGTGTCAGGTGGGACTCTCCCTGCCTCCAGGATTTTTAAGACTTGGGGAGTAGTGGCTTTAATTCACAGCACTTGTTTGTGTTTTAACCCCATTAGAATGGTCCCATCCAGCTTGACTTAAACTTCGGTCTATTCCATTTCTTAAAGGCCAATTCCCCATTCCCCACAGATTATAGACCTTGGACTTACCCGTTGTTAAATCTAAAATGCTGGCCAGTGAGTCTTCTCCTGGATAAATTCCAAGTTGGGGTCTCTCAGGTAAATGGTTTACAGGACAAGGCAGAGAGAATTAGGCACTGCTCTTCCATTATTGACCAACATCTTATTCACTCCCTTGTGCTAAAATCTCTTTTCTAAGCACACAGTTATTTGCAGTTTTTATTGATCTTTCCTTGGCCTTTGCCTCTGTGGTCAGGAGTCTATTCTGAACCTTGCCGTTTAGCTTCATAGACTCCCCAGAGCTATTGAAGCTAATGTAGAACGTGTACTTTAATAGCGTCATGAAAATCTGGGTCAGTAGATAAATTTAATTCAGTTGGAAGTAAAATGTAATGTGATGCAGTCTACACCTTCCTTTTAAAGTAGCTCTTCTGTAATGGCTTGACGTCATCTCCCCCTGAGCTGGGCGATGACCCCTTGCAGGGGGTAAGCACTCTTATATGTTGATACCTTGATTTTATTATCAGGACTTACTGTAATCTCTTACTGTAAAATAGATTGTCTAGATCTTTAGAGAATCTGGTAACAGTTGTGTATTTATGGGAATTTAGTATATGCAGGTGGCATTTCAAAACCAAGACGAAGTATAGAATATTTAATAAATGCTATTGAGAAAAGCAGGTATAATTTAGAAGAAAAAGCTTATTCTTATCTCACAGTGTGCCATAAAATAAATTCCAAATTGTTCAGAGGCTTGAGCATAAGAAAATATGCTATAATGTGTTAAGGTAAAACAAAGATTGCCTTAGTAATTTTTCAGAGGGGAAGGCACAAGCAAGGCACCCAACTTAGTAGCCACAAAAAAATAGATAAACGGAAGTATGCTTATAAAATTAAAAGTGTTTTCATGATTGAAGTTACCATAAACAAAATTAAAAAGACAAGAGGCAGACTGGGAGAAAAATCTGTGCTGCAACATACATTGTAAACAGAGGATTAATGTTTCTATAACAGAAAGAACTCTTAAAATCATTAATTAAAAGCAAATGAACAAACAGTAGTAATTGTGGAATCAGAAAGGAAGAAAGACAAATGGCCCTTTTCCCTTTTACTTAAAAAGTTGCTAAAATTTCTGCATCTAATTCCAAAGTGTGGGACCAGTTCCAGTTTGTGTGGAGAGGGGGCTTCCCGCATCCACCATCAAGCATAGCAATTCTCCGAGCCCAGCTGGGTGCCCTACAGTTCAACTCAGTGCTGACACTCTCTACCCAGAGACAACATCAGATCACACAGGTTAAGGGCTCAGCCCCAGAGGACAGCTCCCTGGCTTCAGATGCCAGGCACAAGTCCTAGCTTGTTCCCTGGGCTTCTGACACATTGGTTATAAATGAGAGGTTTACACGACCCCCACCTTTGGTTTGATTAATTTGCTAGGGTAGCTTGTAGAACTCAGAGAAACATTTCACTTACTAGATCACTTGTTTGTTATAAGAGGATATAATTCAGGAAGAGCCAGAGGGAAGAGATTCATAGGGCAAGGTATGTAGGAAGGGCATGGAGCTTCCATATCCTATTAGAACATATCATTCTCCCCAAATCTCCATGTGTTTACCAACCGAAAGGCTTTCCAAAACCTACCTTTTGAGTTTTTTTAAAAAAATTTTATTTATTTATTTGAGAGGGAGAGAGAGCACAAGAGAGGTAGGGTCAGAGAGAGAAGCAGACTCCCCGCGGAGCAGGGAGCTGAATGCAGGATATGATCCTGCGACTCTGGGATCATGACCTGAGCCGAAGGCAGTTGCCCAACCAACTGAGCCACCCAGGTGCCCTCTTTTGAGTTTTTAGGGAGGCTTCATTACACAGGCACAATTGATTCAACATCTACCCCTCCCTGCTCTCTGGAGGTCAAGGAATAGAACTGAAAATACCAATTTTATCATTTAACATTTAACATCATTAACATGCCCAGTTGTGGTGGAAAGAAACTTGCAAATAGTAAGACACCCATTTCACTTTTATGGCTTTTTTATGGCCTTATAGCAAGTCCTGAGTACAGGAGATCAAATATTATGGCCAAAGACGTTTCCACTGTTTACTGCTCAGAAAATTCCAAAAATTCCAAGGGTTTTGGGAGCTGTGAGCCAGGAACTGTGTTCAAAGACCAGATATAGATGAGAAATATATTTTGGTAATCTGAATGACCATAGATATATTTCTTATAAATCACAATATCACAGTTGCTCAACCAGGAATAAGGTAGATATGAAATCAAAATAAGATTTGATTTTTCACATTTATTTATAAATTAAATTCAAGAGATGGAAATTGTATAAAGAGCCATTTGAAATAAGGATACTAGAAGAAGTGAGTGCCATGCCTCAGTCTGGACAGGTTTCTGAAGCTGGCAGGTTGTGTATCTTTTCTTACTTAAGCAAAAAAGTCTTGGGTACGGACATACTGGGAACAGGTGAACTATGAGCTCCAACTGACCTCTTCCCACAGATTCCTCTGCATCTCCCCAACCGTACTGTGAGTCTGGAGGGAGACATGGGAGATGCTCCAAGTGCCAGCTACCTCCTGGCCAGCTTCTACCAGCTGTGATGCTGCTTACTTCCTCACCATCTCAGCCTCATTGCTCAGCGTCCTACTGCCTATGTTGCCCCAAGTCCAGGGGCTTCATCTCTTTGGCATCAACAAATACTGAGGGCCGGGGCTGGGCATGACGCTGGGAGAAAGGACTGCAACATCCTTCCCTTCTCTATACCGACTTCTCGTTCTTGGAAGCCGGAGAACGGTACAGCCTGTCCCAGACTCCCAGGAAGAGAACAGATTTGGAAAATGGCACTCCCTGGGCCCAGCCCTGCTAGGAGCAGGTTTCTCTGAATCAAGAAAGACAGGTAGGATAAGGGACAAATCACTTCTGTCCGCAGCAGGAAGCCATGTTTGGTCAGTGTGGTTGGTGATTAAGTTTTTCCAGATCTTCCACTCCAGCCACCTGCCAGCTCCATCTTGCTGTGTATTTTTGTTACAATTGAAAAAGAGAGAGACAGAGAGAGAGAGAGAGAGAGAGAGAAAGGATTGATACTATCTAGATTTGCAAGGGTGTGAAGGAGAAAGGATGCCGAACAGTGTTTGATAGTGTTAAAAACAAGGCAACAGGCCAAAATGAAGTCAGGAAAGCTAAGCCCATGTCACTAAACCGAGACTTAACAGTTTTGGCTCTCCCAGAAATGGAATCTTAAACCAGTCGGTCAGGAATCTCCTGATGAGCACGAGTAAGGGAATCTGTCTGATAGACCCCTGCCATTCCCTAAAGGAAAGTGACCTTGCAGTAACCAACAAGCCTTTTGGTCTAGTATGACTTGCCTGTTCTGCTCCCTTTTGCCTGTAAAAGTCTTTCATTTGGTACAGCGCTTCAGAGCTCCTTTCTGCTAGATCGGACCAATTCACGAATCATTGAACAAAGCCAATAAGATCTTTAACATTTTTCTCAGTTGCAATTTGTTCTTTTAATAGTAGTATCTATCATTTTATCTATTGGACCAACGATCTTATTTCTAAGAATCTAGCCCATAAAATTATTATTCATATTGTTCACTATTATTCATGTTCTCTGAGCTCTATATGCTCATTTTCATTTCTAACTGGTCACTGGAGAGCTCCGTTTGGATGTCTCACAAACATCTGAAAACCACACGTCCCATCTTACTACACTGAACCCATGATGCTCCCATTCTTGTTTTTTTTTTTTTAAGGTTTTATTTATTTATTTGACAGAGAGTTAGAGAGAGCACAAGTAAGTAGGTAGAGCGGCAGGCAAAGGGAGAGGGAGAAGCAGGCTCTCCACTGAGCAGAGAGCCCGATGCGGGGCTCGATCCCAGGACCCTGGGATCATGACCTGAGCCGAAGGCAGCCGCTTAACCGACTGAGCCACCCAGGCGCCCCATGATGCTCCCATTGTTAAACAGGACTTGCATACCATCTCCTCCATATCAGAAAATAGTGCCTCTGTCCAATCTATTTTCATACCAAAAAATCACGAGCATCTTTGATATTGTTTCCTTCATATCAACCATCTAGTCTATCTGGATTCTCTCTTCCAAATGTATCTGAAATCTGTCAGTTCTCCTCTGCCTTATGGTCCCCATTAAGACTAACATCTTTTGCCTGTATTAGAGTAATAGCCTCATAACTTGCATATTGTCATCGCCATTTATTTGAATCCCTATATAATAAGAGAAGGAAAAGATAAGACACAGACTGGGAGGATATACTTACAATCATATATCCGATAAGCTTATATCCAGAATATATAAAGAGCTCTTACAACTCAATAACAAGACAAACAGGGGCACCTGGGTGGCTCAGTCAGTTAAGCATCTGCCTTTGGCTTAGGTCATGATCCCATGGCCCTGGGATCAAGTCCTGTATGGGGCTCCCTGCTCATCGGGGGGACTGCTTCTCCCTCTCCCTCTGCCTGTCACTCCCCCTGTTTGTGTGCACATGTTCTCTCTCTGGCAAATAAGTAAATAAAATCTAAAAAAAAAAAAAAAAGACAACCCCACTTAAAAAATGGGCAAAAGATTTGAATAAATACTTCACTAAACAATATAGACACAGGGAAAATGAGCACAGAAAAGATGTTCAACACTGTTATTTGCCAGGGAAATGCACATTAAAACCACAAAGAGATACCACTCCACACCCATTAGAATGACCAAGTACAAATGCCTGTACCCCTGAAACCAATTATACATTATGTGTTAATTAAAAAAAATGACTAACATAAAAAAGCCAGACAATAACAAGTGTTGACAAGGATGTAGAGAAACAGGGAGAATCGTACACTTTTAGTCAGAATGTGGAATCATACAGCCACTCGGGAAAGGAGTTTGGTAGCTTCTTTTAAAGTAAATAGGAACTTACCGCAGAACCTAACAATTCCACTTCTAGGACTCTGCCCAAAAGAAATAAAACGTGTCCATAGGAGGACTTGTAGATCAATGTTCACAGTGACCTTATTCGGAACAGACACCTCCTGGTAAAAATCCAAATGTCCATCAACATGAATGGATAAACGTGTTTCCTGCACATCTTGGAATACTGCTCAGCAATCAGAAAGAACAAACTACCATGACCCACCGTGACATTGATGAGCCTCAGAAATGTTGTTCTTGATGAAGCAAACCAAACACAGAAGTCTACATAGTGTCTGATTCTTTTTATATGAAATTTCTAGAAAAAACCAAAACTATGGAGACAGACATCAAGTTAGTGGTTTTCGTGGGTCGGGGTCAGAGTAAATAGGTGCAAAATGGGCACAAAGAAATTTCTGGGTGATTGTAATGATGGTTGCACAAGTGTATACATTTATGAAAACTCATCAAACTGTAGGCTTATAGTGGATAAACTATAGGTCGGTTATACCTCAACAAAGCTGTTGACAAAGAACTGTCAGTACTTTTGGTTTACAACACTTAGGTAAAAGCAGACCTCTTTCCCATGACCTATAAGGTCCTAATTTCTTTGGCTTAATTGCCTTTGATTCTTCCAAATCTTGCTCACTGATTTCCAGCCAATGTGACTTACTCCCAGCCTTGTGCTGTGTAGTGTTTTGCCTCAGGGACTTCCTACCCCTTGTCCTCTGCCTGAAATACCTTTAATCCCTCCCTCTCTAGCTGGAGAAGTCTTAGTACTTTTTACATCTCAGTTTAAATGTCACATTCTCCGAAGGGGCTTCCTTAACACCTCCCTTTGCGGCTTAAAGTAGGTCCCTCTCTCATTCTTTCTACCTGGACTGTTCCTTCAAAGCATTTTTCACAATCTGTGCTTATGCATCTATTTGATGATGACTTGTTTGATTGCCATCTTTCCACTTGAACGTAAGTGCCGAGAGGGCAGGGGCCACACCTGTTTCATGTACTCATTTTCAGCAGGTATCCTCCAACATTTAATTGATTCAGATAAAATAAACAAGCAGGTCAATTAATATAACCACCCAGGATTACATATTGTGATTGGAATATCTCCAAGGGCCCACCACAAAGTCCACTGCTAGAATGAAAATAAAAACTTTTCACTGAAGTCTTACTGTTATTATGATTCTTTCTTTTTACCACTTGGGCAGTTGGCAACATGAGCTCTAAATTTTCAGGCTAAAGTTGTTGTAAGCAAGCTCTATGGGCGAGGAGTTTGGGTTCTCATCATCGTCGACTGTTTCTATAGCTGTTGGCAGAGCTGACTGCCGAAGTGCACACATCCCGTTAGCTGACCACATCTCTGCCGGGAGCTGAACTTTGGCCAGAAGCTCCTTTGAGAGGAATCACATTCAGGAAAGAATTCTACGGAGTATGTGTGGTCCTTGCAGAACATCCGCACCTGCTTACTTGCACTGGGCTATTTTGGTCCCTCCTAGAATTGCTTTTAGTGACTTGTACCATCAGTCAATGCACAGAACAACATTACAAGAAAGACTCCTGCTGACTTCAGTGCAGAAATGCAGTGTTCTTTGTCGCCGGGTCTCTCTTCATGAGAACCTGCTTTCTTCCAGGAGCCCTAGATGGGAAGACCCAGCTACCCACGAGGCATCGCAGCCTGGATGCAGAACCGGGATGAGAGTGAGCAAGACCACCGGGGTTAGCATTTGTCCGGAGAATTCTTTTCCATTAGTTCTTTTCCAAGTTTTTAGCAGGGCGTCATTTTCCCCAATAAAATATGACGGGTACCCCAGTACCTAAAACAAAAAAGCAGGAGTGTGGGTGGGGTTGTGGCTAAGTCATGCTTTAGTTTTTCCTCCCACTCAAGGTTCTTTGTCCCCTGAAGGCGACAGAGGAGTAAAAATCCACTGATCTATAAGCGCCTGTGGGGCTCAGTGGGTTAAGCCGCTGCCTTCGGCTCAGGTCATGATCCCAGGGTCCTGGGATCGAGCCCCACATCGGGCTCTCTGCTCAGCGGGGAGCCTGCTTCCTCCCTCTCTCTCTGCCTGCCTCTCTGCCTACTGTGATCTCTGATCTCTGTCTGTCAGATAAATAAATAAAATCTAAAAAAAAAAAAAAAAAAAAATCCACGGATCTAGCCCAGCCCATCCTGTCGGGATTGTGTCCCGCCCCGGAAACTCAGAGGCAGGCCGCGGCGCTGAGAGAACACGGATGCGGTGAAGGGCGCGTCGGGAGGGCGCAGGAGGGCGGCTCCTCACACAGCTCGCGGACACCAGGAGCCCCCACGGCGGCGGAGGCGACCCGGGGTGAGCCGTGAGCCCCGCAGGGGGCCTCACCCCGCGCCCTTCAACGCCGCCTCCCGGAGCCCGACTTCGGCGAGCGTCCTCCGCGGGGGCGGCAGGGGGCGCTCCTCGGCAGCGTCTCCGAGCCGCAGGCGCCGCCTCCCCGACGGCGACGCCCCCGCCGTCTGCGCGTCGCTGTCGCCGAGGCCCTGCGCGGTGGGAGGGAAGGAGCGCGGGGGAGCAGGAATCGCACGTGGCCCGGGGCCCTTGACATCTCCCGACGTACCTCAGAAGTCGGCGCAGATACGGTACTTTGTTCCACGAGGCGGTCACAGTTACTTCAGTGTCACATCAGTGCTTCGTACTATTTGTCGCTTACACGACTCTGACGTGATCCCGGTCTCCCCGCCGCGCCCCCCGCGGCTCTAATCTGCTTGTGGAGGACGCGTGGTCGTCCCCGACCCGCCCGCGCAGCGAGGACCTCCTCCGCCCTCCTGTCCGGCCCCGTCGCGGCCGTCACAGGTACCGCACGAAACGCTGTCTCGTCTGGTCCCCGGAGATGTCGCGTCTACCCGGCCATCACCCGCCTCCCCTGCGGGGCGGCCCTGAGCCCGCGTCTCCCCCCCCCCTCCCCCCTGCACTCGCCGTAGGCTTTGCCTCCTGCGGCGCCGCGCGCCTCTGGGTCTTGTACCGTTTGTTGCAAAAATAAAGAAAACCTCGTTTAAGATGGAGTCCGACGGCCCGACGGGAGCTCACCGGGAGGCGACGAACGAGGACCGTCTCCGCAGCGGCGGGCACTTCTCCGTCAGGAGCTCGTCTCCCGCGCGTCGGAGGAGGAGGCCGAGCGCTCCCCTCCCGCCCGGAGCAGCGCGCGCCGCGGGGCCGCCCGGCACCGGCGCCTCAGCCTCGGCGCGTCGCTGCGCCGCAGACTCTCGCCCCAGACGCCGGCCGCGCGCGCAAGCGGGCCTCGACCTTCTCTTCAGACTGGCCGCGGCGCCTCGGCTGTGATTCCTGTTATCCTCGAGTAACTCTTTTTTCTTAACTTGAACAAAATTGTTCTTTGCTCTGCTCGGAGTCGACGCTGTGGTAGGTTCGGCCGTGAGCGCCCTCGGTTCGCCGAGGGGCCGCGCGGCCGCCGCCCGCTGTGCCGGCTTCTCCTGGCGCGTGTCTGGGGGCGGCTTGGAGACGGGAAATAAGCACAAGAACGCGTTTTCTCCCGCGTCTAAGCAGACGTGTTAGTGAGGCTGACTTTTACCCGACGCCCTCGAAAATACCTCGAGACAAGGTACCGGCGGGAAGTCTCCTTAGTTCAGCCGAGCTGCCCTCCCCGTTTTCCGAGCACCTCGAGGGTTCGGAGTCACAAAAGCAAAAATCAGGTTCGTTATATATATTTTCTATTTTTTTTTTTTTTCTTACAGAGAGAGAGATTGCGAGTCGGGGGCCGGGGTAGAGGGAGGAGGAGAGAGAGAATCCCAAGCAGGCCCCCCGCCCGGCGCGGAGCCCGATGCAGGGCTCGGCCTCCCGCCCCTGCGATGGCGACCGGAGCCGGAGGCAGGACTCACACACTTAACCGCCGGAGCCCCAGGCGCCCCCGTGTTACAGTTTTATTTATTTTTAAGATTTTATTTATTTGACAACAGAGATCACAGGTAGGCAGAGAGGCAGGCAGAGAGAGAGGGGGAAGCAGGCTCCCCGGTGAGCAGAGAGCCCGATGCGGGGCTCGACCCCAGGACCCCGAGATCATGACCTGAGCCGAAGGCAGAGGCTTGACCCACTGAGCCACCCAGGCGCCTCCCTACAGTTTTATTCTTCACTGAAAGGTCGTTTCTGAAGTTGCTTTCATAGCTTTTACAGCCACGGCGGGCTCCTAGGGGTTTTCAGCTGCTGTCAGAAACCAGATCTCCTCTCAGAGGAAGCTCATCTCGTCCAATTAGTGTGTCTTGATTATAGACCTAGGCTGGCACCTAGCATTTCCCTCCCAGACCATCAGAGGCTTGGGTGCCCCAGAAAGCTGCTTATAGTGCCCACTGGTTGTCGTTCAAGGGGGGCTCTCGAAGCTACGACCGTGGTTGAGTTCTCCCGCCCGATTCCTGCGCCGCCTTCTGTTGGAGCCGCAGTTCCTGCCTCTCTCCCTGTCGTACTTCTCGGCTGCTTCTTTGCTTTTGTCCCCCCGCCCCCCCCCTTTTGTCTGTTATTGTTTTGGCTGTTGCCAGTGGATCTACATCTGATTTGTTCCCTGCCGGGTACCTGAAAATTAAGGGAGGATGGTGGAGGGAGACCAGATGGCCGGGTGTGAGCAAAGTGAGGTCAGGCGAACTCTGTGCCCCG
>PISX010008215.1:0-51754 GCA_004024625.1 Mellivora capensis | reverse complement strand
AACTGGAAAGCCACGTGTCTGTACTGGATCCTTTTGGTCTGCCCTGCCACGGTCTTCGCTGTTGGAGGCTGACCGCCATGGATGGCATTGGTCTATCTGTCACTTCCCTAGGATTACCGTGAGAGAGTGTCACAAACCAAGTGGGGTATTCGCTCACAGTTTTGGAGGCTAGAAGTCTGGAATTCAGGTGTCGGCAGAGTTGGTTCCGTCTGGATTTTCTGAGGGAGAATCTGTTCATGCCGCTCCCCTAGCTGCCATCTGGGCGAGCCTTGCAGGTGCGTCGCTCCAACCTCTGCCTGTCTTCACCTGGCATTTTCTACCATGTCTCTATCTGTGTGTATTCTTCTCCTTTTATAAGGACACTAGTCATATGGGATCGAGCTCGCCCTGCTGCAGCATGAGCTCATCTTAAATTGATTACATTTGCAAAGATCCTATTTCCGAATAAGGTAAGGTACCACAGTTAGGACTTGAATATATCTTTTCGAGGGAGAAAATTTAATCTACAACAGTGGCAACCTTGCCCTTTCAGTTTTGGTTGGGTTAGGCCACTGGGGGGCATGGGTAGGGGATTAGAGGGAGGGAAGGAAATAAAGTTAGAGAATTTATTCCCAAGCTCTGTACTTTTGGGGTCAACACAAACTGCCTTCATCTGTCAGCTGAAGATCGTAGCCCTTGAGAGGTGGCCCTCTCCACAAAGAGGTCTCTCTCTTTCTCATTAATAATTGTTTTTCTCTTCTTGCCTCATTAGGCCTAGGAATGGTAAAAATACCTTACAGTTACTAGTTGGGAGTATTTTATTATCCCTGTGATTTCCCTACACTCTGCCCAAACCTTTTATAGTAATCTCCATGTCGGAATGTCCACAGATTACCTAATTTGAGTGTCGTCTTACTCCTACCGAGATCTTGATGGCAACGGTGACACTATTTTTATTTTAGCATAGTTGCTTAGGTAGCAGAGTAGAATATGGATAGGAAAAGGAGGCAAGAAAGGAGGCACTGAGACTAGAGAGAAAGACAGTACAATAATTCAGATAAGAAATGACTGGACCTGAACTTGGATGATAGCAGTTAAGATGGAGAGGAGAGGAGGGAGGCACAGAGTATTTGGAGATAGAATTAATGTGGCTGGGCACAACTCCGGTGATTAATGAGATTCGTCCTCACCGAATACATATTAGATAAGGGGAAATTCTATCCTGTACATTATCTCGTACCGATTTCAAAAAAGTGAAGGTTTACAGATCAGTACAAGAGAGGCAAGGAGGATAGGTGCCCCCCAAACTTTTAAATAATGTGACATGGAGGCGGGTTTGGTAGAATCAGCAACAGTTCGCGTTTTTAAGGGTTTCAGTGTCCTGTTCCACTGGGTCAAGATGGCATTTCTGGCTCCATCCCATTTTCCAGGGCCCACGAGGCGGTACTGGTAAGGAGTGCATGGTCCAAAGAAGACTTCCCAAGCTAGTCTGGGATCCTTGAGGAACAGAAGAGGGACACTGGGCTTGGCGCCTATGCATGCAGCGAGGTCATCCAGGTACTGAATGAACTCAAGTTTGTCTTCACTGGTGTCTTTCATCACACCCCTGAGAGGAAAAAAGATGGACCATTTTCCATTTTCAAGTTATAAGTCACCCCTCCTCCCCCCATTTTGTTTCTTATCAGGGTCAAACCATGTTTGGGAATGTTTTTCTATGTTGCAAAGAAAAAAAAATGAGAGGGGTTTATCTACAAAGGGTGTTGGTGAAGATAATTCATTTTGTTAAAGGGAATGGCCAACGGAGGCCATTGGAGAGGGGCTCCAGATAATGGTTTGGGTTGTTGAATTTGATAGGAGGTAAAAATCTGGTCGGTCCAAATACAACAGTTGAATGAATGAACATGATCAGAAAGCATCAATATGGCTGGCTTTTTTAATGTTAATTTTGAGTTGAGACTCAAATCTGTGGTGTAACAGCTCTGAACATGATGCGTACCTGAGTATTGTATATGAAAGTTTATTCCTACCTATTGCTGCTGTTAGTAAACTTTCATAATATCCCTGTGTCATTCATTCATTCATTTATTCTTTCAATAAATAAATATTAAGCGTCCATTATGTGACAGGCATCATCCTAGGTGCTAGGGGGCCAGCAGTGAATAAAACAAAGGCCTTGTCATCAAAGAACTTACATTCTAGTGAGGAAATTAACAGATTATAAAAACCCCCAGCCAGGACGCCTGGGTGACTCAGTCGGTTAAGCCTCTGCCTTCGGCTTAGGTCAGGATCCCAGGGTCCTGGGATCCAGCCCCAAGTCAGGTTCCCTGCTCAGCGGGAAGTCTGTTTCTCCCTCTCCTGCTGCTCTTCCCCCCTCCCCCGCCCCCTTGTGGTCTTCTGCTCTCACTTGCTCACACTCTCTCCCTCAAATAAATAAATAAAATTTAAAAAAATATTAACCCCCCCAGCCAAATAGATATGTAATAAGTCAGGTGGCCATAGGTATTTTCAAGTAATATAAAGGCAGGGACGGGGATGAGGCCCTGAAGGGACTGGCGGGGCTGCCAGATTTATGCAGTGTTGTCAGCGAAGGCTTCTCTCTTACCAGGTGAGGTTTCACAGACTGAGCCTGTAGCTCTCTGGTGGGGAGAACAGCCCCGGCAGAGGAAACAGTAAGAGCAGAGGTTCCGAGGGGCTGTGCCTGGCATGTTTGCGGACCAGCGAGGAGGCTGGGGTGACTGGAGCAGTGTGGGTGAGGTGGGAGGACAGAAGGCCGTGGGGGCCCAGAGCCAACTGGAAGCTCTGGAGGCCGCAGAGTTGCAGGGAAGTTTCTGGGAGTAAGATAGGAAGCAGTCAGAGGGCTCCGAACAGAAGAGCAGTCGGTGTTGCTCACTCCTGCTGCGATATCAAGATCTGACTGTAGGACAGAGTGGAAGTGGGGAGACCAGAGCAGGGGTGACAGCAGGTGTCCTGGTGAGACGTGACGGTGGCCTGGTCTGGGGTGGCTGTGGGGGTAGCTGGAAGGGTCTGGATTCTGGATTTGTTTGAAGGTAGGTGCTGACGGTATTTGCTGATGTGGGGTCCGAGAGAAAAAGAGGAGAAAAGGATGATTCTAGGGTTCTTGGTGGACCGACTGGGATGAGCAGCAGTGACAAAGAAGGGGAGAAGTCTCAGAGCAGCCCACGTGCGAGACGGTTGGGCCGGTGATGGGGGCGAGGGTGCGCTTGTAGACATACTCAATTTGAGAGACCCCAGTGGGGCCCAAGTGGACGTACCTGGAGGGACTTGGATTAGGAGTTGGAATTCTGGGGAGAGAGATGGACGCCACCCTGTATGATGGCATTTAAAGCCACAGGCCGGGGCGAGGCCACCTAGGAGTGAGTGTTAGCACTGAGGATTAAGTGTTAGTCTGAGGATTAAGGTCGGGCTTCACCAGTTTTTAGGAGCAAGGAGGAGGTCCACCAGTAAATTCAGAGAAAGAGCAGCCCGAGAGGTAGGAGGAGAACCAAGACACAGTGGAGTTCGGGGGGCCGGGGCACCCACGATTGCCGTCTGCTGGGGGTCGGGCTCTGAGTTCTACCGAGGTGACGCGGCGGGTGCCCCCACGGACACATCTCAGGCCACAGATCTAGTTGGTAGAAGAGTTAAGGTTGAAAACATATTCTTCTGACTCTAGCGCAGTGACCTCCAGCCTGCCGTAGGGCTTCTCTAGGAATGGGTTGTGTGTGTGTGTGTGTGTGTGTGTGTGTGTAAGGAAACACTGGTAGGTTTTCCTGGAACGAGCTGCATGTCACGTCCTACCTTTCTATGAGCTGCTCCTTTTTAGTAGCCTCGGCCATCAATTTCTGGGAGGGAGGTATCTGACAGAGTCCTGTGAGAACAATCAGAAACACGTTAATGTCACCTGTACCTTTTCCTTCGAGCTCTCCTCCCCCCACCATTTCTGCCCCCCCCCCCCCCCCCCCCCCCCCCCCCCCCCCCCCCCCACTGCACTATCCTTAGGACATGGAACAGTCAAAACTCAGCCTGCAATTAGAGGTCGTCTCCGGAGGCAAAGTCCTCCTCCAAACCCACTCACTAGGGTCCTCTCTTGCCAGAACAACGAGGATGGACACCCCGTGGCCCCGCCCTCAGTGTCATGGGCCCCCGGTCATCAGCACCGGCTCCAGCCGCGTTATCGGCCCGTGTACCGCATATATTCATGTATGATGTTGTCTGTATTATGCGGTTTGTATACGCCTGTTTGTGTCCGTGCGTGCGTGTAAGAGCCATTCGCCGGTTCCGCGGAAATACTAGCAACGACCCCGTTTTTATAAGCCTGCCTGCCGGTCTCTGGGCCTCGCGGAGGCTCTGACTGCTGCAGTGGTGAGCAGTGGCGTCTCAGCCTCCCACCTGCGTGGTCTCAGGGCGTGGGCTCTGCTCTTCTGGCTGGGAGCCGAGTGCTAACCCACAGCCTGGGGTCCCTGTGTACTTGAGCTAGCTCTGCCTTCACTCTGCGATCCTTCACTTTATCCGGTGAAGAGTAGGCAAGACCTTCCTCGGCATTTCCCGGATTGCCCCTGGAGGCTCTCTGGAGAAGCCTGTGATTCCCCCGGGGCTGTGAGCTAATCGAGTTTCATTTCGTCAGTGCTATCATTCTGATAAGCGTTTTAGCGCTCATTATCAAACACTAAGAAAGCCCAAACAAAGTACCATTGGGTACTTAAGAGTCTTCTGTGGTTTTACTATAATCGGATAATGCTGTCAAAGCACTTTAATTGGCCTTAAACAAAAATTTGTGGGGCACCTGGGTGGCTCAGTGGGTTAAGCCACTGCCTTCGGCTCAGGTCATGATCTCAGGGTCCTGGGATCGAGTCCCGCATCAGGCTCTCTGCTCAGCAGGGAGCCTGCTTCCCTCTCTCTCTCTCTCTGCCTGCCTCTCTGTCTACTGTGATTTCTCTCTGTCAGATAAATAAATAAAATCTTAAAAAAAAAAAGAAACAAAAATTTGTGATCATTTAATGGGAACGTGTGGCATTGGCTGTCTATTAATTTGTACAGTGTGATAAAAGTTGACACGCCTTAAGACTGCATTATGTGCTATTTGTAAATTATTGGTGATTGTTTTTATTCATGAAGGACACACTTCTGCTAAAAGGCAGCTGATTGGCTCAGTAGTGATTCCTGTTTTTATTTAAAAAATCACGCAAGTGCAATTCTTTAAAATGTTTACTCATCTAAAACTTGCCCTGCTTTAGAGAGGTGTGAAAATAAGAGCCAGAGAAGAATGACAGTTGTCAATTAATAATCTTCACTTCTGCCAAGCTCGGCAGACATCTGTCCTACAACATCCTTGGGAAAGAGGTTTTATTATTCCTGTTGTTCATATGAAGGATCTGAGCTTCAGAGAGGTCCTCACAAAGCCGATGAGTTTGAGTTGGGATCGGACCCCAGTAGCCCTGACTCCCATCATTTGTGCTCTTACAGTGAAAGTGGACAGTTTAGTGTCCAGTATCTAAAAAAAATTTTATAAGCATTTCTCAAAGGTTACCATCTCCTCAGAACTCAACTTTATTCACAGTGTGCATTAGTCCAATAGCTTTCTTCGGAAGTGGTACAAAATTCTACTTCTAGAAATAAATGATAAGATTTAGAAGTAAATAAACCAGACTAGTCTAGAATAGAACAGAATAGGGGATCCCGAAGCTTCAGTAATTTCAGTGAATCTGAGAGATGGGATTATATGTTGTTGTCCAAATTTACTCCATCCAGAGAATCAAAAACCTTTTTTCCACTCTGTCATGTTAGCGATACAAGCACACCCACCTGATGATATCATCCACAGATGAAGTTAAGTATCTGTTAAACTCTTGATATTTTATATTACTTTAGCTTACATCTGTGCCACTTGGGCTAAATCACAAGGCACTCATTTGAAGACTCAGATGGTCATATAGGGCTTAAAAAGAGTCAAGTACCTTTGAATACTCTTGTGGCCCAGCGTGCTTGGAGCTCCGTGCCCGCTAAGATGGATCCTTTAAGGCTGATGAAGCCAATGAGAGCTAGCGTTGCTCTCTCTAGGTTTGAAGGAAAGACCCACTTATATAGGAATATCTTCTTTGTACTGAGGCTTTTAAGAGGTTCTTCGAGAAAGGGAAAAGAAAATGTGTATCCTGTCGCGAAGATCACAATATCGATGTTTTCTTCCACTGTTCCATCTTCAAAGAGAGCAGAGGTTTCTGTAAACTCCTTCACGCTGGTTTTCATGGTGACTGTCCCACAAAGGATACAGGTTGGCAGTTCATCATTCACAATGAATTTTGGTTTTTTCCTTTGACACAGAAGAGAAAATTATTCATCGTGCTTATGTCTATGAGATACCGGAGTGAACTCTTCATTTGGTCAACTCAAGGAAGACTGTCTCTCAAGCATAGGGAGTGAATGTCTAGTTCAAAGTTGCCTCTCCAACTTTCTGTTGCAATGACACGTTTTGTCCTTCTACTTCTACTTCCGGTAGAAGGCATGTCGACAATGTTTAAACCTATTCTTTCCTGCTTGGGGTTTAAAATTCTCTTGATATTAATTTCTGGAGCAATGCTTTCCTTGAAGCATCAGGATTGAGTATGCAACAGTCCATTTAATAATCAGTTTTGGGTCTCACCTCACCCAGGCCTCAAAGGATTGACAACAGGCAAAGAGGAAGTTACCAAGAAACTTTTTGGATAAAAATTAAAAAAAATCTGAATCCATTTATGCTGACAAATATTTTCATTATGAACATCATTCTGTCTAATCACAGCAAACATAATGTCTTTGTAAAATAGACATTTTGGGGCACCTGGGTGGCTCAGTCAGTTAAGTGACTGATTCTTGATTTGGGTTCACATCATGGTCTCAGGGTCATATGGTCAACCCAAAGGGGACTCTGCGCTGTATGTCGAGCCTGCTGGGAAGTCTCTCTCTCCCTCTCCTTCTGCCCCTTTCTCCCTCCTCTGATCACACATGTCCACACACACTTTCTCATTCTCTCTCTCAAAAAAAAAAAAAAGACAAATCATCCATTGCCATTAATTTTCTTTATAAGTTGAGAGCTGTCTTACCAAAGATAAATATTTGGGTCAAGCATAAAATAAAAGTCACCTTTAATGACCTTATATTCATTGTATATTATATATATATAATACTCATTTCAAAGGTTTGCTTTCTCTTGCCATGTGCAACTTGGCAATGTATATTGAAACATGTAATTCTAGGAATTCCTGTTGGAAATGCATCTTCTAATCATCTAGCCAGAGACAACATTGATGAAAAGTTATCTGTACTTTTTTTTTTCTTTTTAAAGATTTTATTTATTTGACAGACGGAGACTACAAGTAGGCAGAGAGGCAGACAGAGAGGGGGAAGCAGGCTCCCTGCAGGGAGCCTGATGCGGGGCTTGATCCCAGGACCCTGGGATCATGACCTGAGCCGAAGGCAGAGGCTTTAACCCACTGAGCCACCCAGGTGCCCCTATCTGTACTTTTGATGCTGCAAATATTCCATGTATAGATAGTAGCTATTCCAAGATTCTTCAAAGCCAATTTTACTTTCTTGATTTTCAAGCTCGAAATGAAAAGTTTTTAATCTTCATTTTCTTCTAGCTTAATGAATTTCTACTTTTGTTACCAGACAGAGAATATTCACATCTCAAGGACTGCTGTGGTACCTGATGGACATTGTCTTAATTAAGGAGCTAAGGGGGCACTGGGGTGGCTCAGTGGATTAAGCCTCTGTCTTCGGCTCAGATTATGATCTCGGGGTCCTGGGATCAAGCCCCGCTTTGGGTTCTCTGTCCAGAAGGGAGCCTGCCTCTCTGCCTACTTGTGATCTCTCTGTCAAATACATAAATAACATCTAAAAAACAATTAAGGAGCTAAGGTCAGAACAGAATAAACAAAGGCAGCATTATAATTATTGAAGATTTTGAGTTCTGAATAAAATAGAATGAAAAATAATTTCCCATTAAATAAAAAATTTTAAGTACCCTTGTGTAATACTTAATCCATAATCCTCATGGTTAAATCTTTTATTCAGTTGCCTCTGTTGAATCCAGTTTAGTACACGTGAGGGCAGAACTTGTGTGATAAAATTAAGGAATCTTCTTGTAATCACCATATTAAATGGATAGCCCCCATCTGAAGAGCGGTGGAGAACCCAGGCACCAGTCCTGGTACTGAGAAGTACCTAAAAAGTAAGGCAGAATAAATATAGGGACATCATCTTGTAGTATTTTTCCTTGGTGTGTTTCAAATGTTCGTATAACATCTGATCTTTTTTTAAAAGTTTTTAATTTTAATTCCAGTTAGTTAATATACAGTGTTCTATTAGTTTCGGGTGTACAATATAGTGATGCAGCATTTCCACACAGCACCCAGCGCTCAACACAATGGGTGCACTCCTTCATCCCCATTACCTGTTCCACCCGTCCCCCCATCCATTTCCCTCTGGGAACCACCAGTTTGTTCTTTATAGTTAGGAGTCTGTTTCTTGATTTGTCTCTCTTTCCCACTCTTATTTTTTTCTCCATTGTTTGTTTGTTTCTTAAATTCCACATGTGGGTGAAATCATATGGTATTTGGCTTTTCCTGACTGACTCATTTTGCTTAGCCCAATACCCTCTAGCTCCATACATGTTGCTGAAAATGGCAAGATTTCATTCCTAACATCTGTTCTTAACTGTAAATTTGTACACAGATCTATAAATGACTTTCTGTTATTGCCATTGTAGGTATGCACTATTCATCAGGCATTTTTTTTCCCATCTAAGTAATATCGAATTTAAAGTGATGTTTTGAGAGAGCTATTTTAATTGGGTTAAATCAAAATCTCTTCTTTCCAAATCGAATCACTATCCTATAATTTATGTTAAAGTGGAACAGATTTCTAATTTGTGAATCTGTGCTTGGACTTTCTAAAATCATTAAATATACTTTGTGGGCAGAGTAAAGGTTGCTTTTCTTTTAAAACAAATGTGGTCAGAAAAAACCTTCCCTTTTCTAACTTTACATGGGAGTTTTGCCAGAATCGCAGAGGGAGAATGTAAAAGAAAGATAATTGGTCTGGGTGGAACGAATGGCCCATTTGGTCTTGTTTCTGAAACCGTTACCTCTGACAAGTCCCTGGTGGTCTGACATCCATGCAGTTTCCTAGCCCCCTCTTGGAGATGGTTCACTCCTGTAACTGGTGGATTTTTTTCACTCATGCTGTGTCCACATGATTTAGCAACTGGCCAGTGTGTTTTGTCATCATGCCTGCCTCTCTCCAGACACCAGAAATGATGATGGGGTGAGGGTGTGGATTCCCCTGGGGGTACCTGAGCTGCCGTCCGACTCAGCTCCACGGCCACGTCTCCTGCAGTGTTCCCAAGACCGATCACTAACACGCGTTTGCCTTGAAAGCCTTCTGGGCTCTTATACTCCTGACTGTGCAGGGTCTGGCCTTTAAATTTATGAATACCTGAGGGGAAGGAGGGATCAGAAAATCAGAAGAATCGAAAGTTGTAATTCCCTAGGATGCAGGCATAGGGTCTGGAGGAAAAGGAAAGTTCCAGGAATACGTCAGCCTTTTGCTCCTGCTGCTAATTGAAGGAGGGAGAAGCAGCATACTATCTCCCTCTCCACT
Source organism: Mellivora capensis (assembly GCA_004024625.1). Lineage (NCBI taxonomy): Eukaryota > Metazoa > Chordata > Mammalia > Carnivora > Mustelidae > Mellivora > Mellivora capensis. The sequence goes on along the minus strand of PISX010008215.1, from coordinate 42,139 downwards.
GGGTTCTGGGAGCCCGGATATAGGCTGACTACAACCTGCAGGAGACTGATAAATGCGGGAGAATTTGTATGCCACGCGAGTGCTCCCTTTGAAAGCAGTTCCTTGGGGGAACTCGAGCTCACTGCAAACAAACCTCTCGTGCATGATCCTGAACATTGTAAGCAAGAAGTAGGCTCTTTTACCCGACAGATATAGCCTATAAGAATACGGCTTGTGTATATAACAGATTTACAAATTGAATTTTAATTTATTTACAGTTTTCCACAGAAGAAATTTTGTGGCAAGTTCTCTTATACATAAAGTAATTCTTTTTGTGGTTTAGGCTTGCTACTTAATGCTTATTTTACTTTTTTCTTTATTATATGCTTAATGCTTTATTATACCCTATGCTTATTTATACTCCATTCTTACATTATTTATGTTTGGGTTACTACTGATCTTTCCAGTTCCTAACACTCTGTTAATAGCAGGACCATGACTATGGTACTTATGAACATGAGAGGGGCTCTCAGAATATTTCTTCTCTTGATTCACTTTTGGTAACTACCTCCTTGGCATCTCGAAAGAAGACAAAAAGCATGGACTTGGACTTGTGTGAATGAAGACTGGGAGGAACAGAGGAAGTAGGTGTTTGCAGTGGCGCAGTTGGGGCTGCAGCCGTGGGAATCACGAGGCGGCAGAAGGAACAAGAGGGATGGAGTCAGTGACCGTCAGACCCACAGGTGGGTGAGACGAAGGTCTGACAAAGCTTCTGAAAGGGAAGCTTTCAAGTGCTTCTGAAATTTTAAAATAAAAAGATGAAACTAGGGGGGCCTGGGGGGTGCAGTTGGTTCAGCATCTGACTCTTGGTTTCAGCGCAGGTCGTTTTCTTAAGGTTGTGAGATCGAGCCCCGCATCTGGCTCCACACTTGGTAGGGAGGCTAAGGCTCTCTCTCTCTCTCCCCCTCTCCCCTCCCCCCACTCTCACTCTAAAATAAATAGAAATAGGGAAGCTTGAGTGGCTCAGTCAGTTAAGTGACTGACTTCGGCTCAGGTCATGATTGCAGGATCCTGGGATCAAGTCCTGTGTTGGGCTCCTTGCTCAGCCAGGAACCTGCTTCTCCCTCTGCCTGCTGCTCCCCTTGCTTGTGCTCTCCCTCTCTCTCTGACAGATAAATAAAATCTTAAAGAAATAAAATAAGTAGAAATAAATCTAAAAATAAAAAAATGAAACTGTCTCCCAGAATATATCAGTCTCCTATCATACAATGGTTGATTGATTCATGTACTTAATAACATTTATTGCATCAGTAATATGTGTAACACAATATTTTAATTGGATTCTTTGCCTCCTAAGGCCCCCAAAGCTGGAAACTGAATACAATCCTGGCCATATCCCAAGGGATGTGTTAAGCCCACTGTGCAGAATTTGCAAAGAATGTGTATGCAGATCTGTTTTGGGATCCCTAGCCCCTCACTCACTTTTGGGGATTGGAGTCGAAGTAGCCAGGAGTTGGAAGTTGGAGAATTTCAGGAAAGGACGTAAAGTGCTGTGACGTTTTCTGTCCCCGGGACATGGAGGCAGGTTGGAGGGGCTGCAAGGAGACCACTGTGAGGCCTTGACCCTTGGAGTCTATGAAGCTCGGGGCCTGGTGTTTGACCCAAGCTTGGCAGGCTGTGGTGGTGCCTGCCTGCAAGTGGAGCCACAGCTGTCCTGGTAGCAAGTTTTCCCTTCCCAGTTCAACATTAGTCTTAAAACTACTTGTGAAAGATCCGTGATTAGTGAAAAGCAGAAAAGACTTTTTTTTTTTTTTTTTGGAGACTCTTTTGAAGATTTTATTTAATTAATTTTTTAAAAAGATTTTATTCATTTGACAGAGAGACACACAGCGAGAGAGGGAACACAAGCAGGGGGAGTGGGAGAGGGAGAAGCAGGCTCCCCGCTGAACAGGGAGCCCAATGCGGGGCTCGATCCCAGGACCCTGAGATCATGACCTGAGCCAAAAGCAGATGCTTAATAACTGAGCCACTCAGGTGCCCCACAAATATTTTATTAAAGAATTTTTTTTCTTATTATTTGTCAGAAAGAGAGCACAAGCCAGAGGGAGAAGCAAGCTCCTTGCTCGGTGGAGAGCCTGATGAGGGACTCTATCCCAGGACTTCAAGATCACGACCTGAACTGAAGGCAGATGATTAATCAACTGAGCCACCCAGATGTCCCACCAGAAAAGCCATCTTTTCTGGTGGGATATATAGATATATGGGATATATAGATATAATAAGAGTTAACCTTAGAAAGATGTCACAGGGGCTTCGACAGCATTTGAAATCATTATCCAAACTGTTGTAGCTCTCTTGCACTTTGGACTAAGTAAAAATTGATAGAAATGATTGCATTTATTCCCCAACTGTTCACATTTTGGCTAGGGCTTTGTCTTCCAGTGCCTCGTCATTTCCTTGAGGAAACTGTATGACTACTTGATGTTATTTTTTCGCATTATCGTGTTTGAAATACTTTACCACTGAAGGAGCACGGGACATGCCACCCAAATGGGCTGCTTTGATAGACTGATTGTTTTTAGGTGAAGGGCCTTGAAAAACAGCAAAGGCAGGGAGAGGCCTTCTCTGGACCCGCCTCATTTGACTAAAGGCAGATCCTCCAAAAGGACTTGTGGTCCTAAAACTCTTCCCTGGCGTTTCAACAACCAGGGAAGATTGGCTCTTGTATCACAGGAGCGGATGGCAGAAGTCTATACAGACGAACTTTGTCGCAAATGATCATATCTCCCATCGACTCTTCTAAGAGCCTGTTATTCATCTTTCTAGAAACATTTCCTGTCCCCTGGATTGCCTACAACCCCTCCCCTTTCGCTATTAAGATGGTATGTAAACTCTCAAATCTCATAGCTTTTTTGGGTATTCATTATTTTCTATGATGCCCCCGGGTTAGTATTAAAAATTAATAAATCTGTATACCTTTCTCCCTGTTAATCTGCCTATCAAGCTGAGGAGGGTAGAAGGAAAGTCTTTTTCCTTACAAAACAGAACTGCGCATTTCACCATATATATATATGCAAATTGGGGGTCTTTTTTTTTGACAATTCACCCACAGTTTTTTTTTTTAAGATTTTATTTATTTATTTGAGAGAGAGTGTGTGAGAGAGAGAGAGAGAGAGCATGAGAGCAGGGTGAGGAGCAGAGGGAGAAGCAGGCTCCCCGTTGACAGGGAATCCGACGTGGGGCTCTATCCCAGGGCCCTGAGATCATGACCTGAGCCAAAGGCAGATGCTGCTTAACAACTAAGCCATCCAGGCACCCCTATTTATTAATTTTTAAGTAGGCTCCACATGCAACATGGGACTTGAACTCATGACCTTGAGATCAAGGGTTGCACACTCCACTGGCTGAGCCAGCCAGGTGCCCGAGAGCTGGGAATTTAAATGCAAGTACTCTAATGCAAGATCCTGGACTTTTAACGTCCAGGTTATGCCCCACTACCTTCCCCTGTCTCTCTTCCAGTATCACTCTGTCATCGCTTTGTGCACGGCAAATTGCATCGCTGTTACTCAAAGAATGAACTCACGCAATGGTTTAGCAGGAAGTTATACCCTTTACAAAAAAATCTTAATGAACTGTGGTCAGCCAGGGACCTCCAGAGTTATTCTCTCAAGTCAGATTTGTAATAATCCTCCTGGAGGTGGGAGTTACTCATCCTTGTCTTTATAGGTAAATCCACTCAGCTTAGAAAGGCTAAGTGATTTGCTTAAGGCCATATAATTAATAAGTGCCAGAGATAGGATTTAAATTTTGGTTTTATGACTCCCACTTGTGCTACCTTTCAAGCTGTTTTTCTCCCTCAAATGACTTAAGCGATTGAGTTTGCCCCGGAAATAGCAAATAATTATATTTAATTTGGTACCAGTAATTCCTCCCCCCCGCCCCCATTTCTTTTTCCACAAAAGAGTGGGCAGAATTCTTTCATACCAATACCCTGAGCCCTCTGGGGTCCTGTGCTGGGCACTCCATGGCTAGCAGCTGATTTCATCCTCAAGCAACCCTAGGAAGAAAGTGCTGAGTATTTCATTTTACAGGGGGAGAAATAGGGACTTAGGACACACGGTTTCCCCGGGTGCCAAAGAAGTCAGAGGCACAGCTTGAACCTAGGTTGCCCATGGTAACCAGGGGGCAAGGCTGTCTCTACTTGGACAATGGAAATGACTCTAAGGCTTTCGTTTCCATGAGAATCACTTTGCTGGGGGAGTTTGTTAAACATTGGGATTCCAGGGGCCCACTTTTGGAGGTTCTTACTCTGTAAATGCCACACAAACTTGCTTTTGAAATAAGCATCTCAGGTCTTGGCAATGGTTAGGAAACCCTGAGCCGTGGTCATAGACCACAGCTATCATCACACTAGTTCTTTTCTTTCAGGCTGTTTTCATAAGTCTGTTCGGTAACTGATTTCGTTCAGTAAGCTCATATTAAACATACACTATTGTCATGGAAAATGATTTCAAGGTTCAGCTTTCATTTTAACTGTATTTTGCTTTCTCTATCTCATGCCCATGTATGGGGGGGCGCGCCAGGGAGTGGAGAACTGGGGACTACTGAGCACTTGTGGACTGCCGTCCCCTCACTTGGGGACATCTAATGCCAGAGAATAAATGTATCATTAGATGCCAAGGAAATACAACATTCAGGGGAGAGAAGTTTTCAAACTACTAGGCAATTTAACACAGAAACATCAAAACCTTTTTTTTTTTAACAGAAGTCTTTCTGAAGGTAATTATCTGTTTTACATCCTAAAAGTAGAACACACTGATAATTCAAGGTCATCCTTATAACCTTCAATTATTGCACCATCCTCTTATTCAGTGACACCCTCAGGGTCTGCCAAGGGGCACGGGACTTAGTTTGCCTTGTCACTAAATGTCTCTTTCTTCATCTCATACTTACTGCCCTAACGTTTGGGAAATCACAGCAACTGTCTTAGGGGAAGGACGACCAGGCCCTTGAATTCCATTTACAATGCTCACAAAGCTAAAGACATTTATGAGTAATTGATCACACACAATTAGGCATTCACATCCCTCATCTATAACTAATGATCACAACTGATACGCGGTTGGAGAGTCAGTCTTAACACAACTTCTGCATGGGGAGAGGAATGTGCAACTTGGGTCCGTGTTACCTGTCCTGGAGCTCCCACCTGGGACGTAGGAGGACCTCGAACTCTGAGGTGGGATGGGTGCCGAGACAGGAGTTGAAACAGAGGAAACAGAGGGCTGAGTAGTTCTTAGTCTGGGGGAATCACACTCTCTTTGGAAGCAGCTTCTTCTGAACAGTTCTCAGAAGGTTCATACTAGTCCCCAGGAGGTCACGAGTCACAGCGGCAGGAGCCACTGTTGGTGGAGAGCCCACTAAGTCCTCTGCTGGGTATTTTACATGGAAGGTTTCGCTGAATTCTCAGGACCGCTCTGTGAAACGGAGTCACTGGGCGAAGTTTACCCGAGGTTACGCAGCTAGTGCTGGGATGTGGTCTGGGCTGACTTCAGAACTTTGTTCCTAAGCAGTAAGCTAAAGGTCACGTCTTAAGGGCCACTGCCCCGAGGGAACTGTAACAGATCAGGACTCCTTGGAAACCTTCCACTGTGCCCCTCAGCAACATTCCTCATTCTGGGAACACAAAGGAAATTGGGGTATCTGTCCTGGTGTGTCCTCCTGTCACAAACCCTTCTAGAGTCCGGTCATAAGCACAGACCTTCTCAGGAAGAGTCTCTGAAATCGGTATGCGTGAATTCCTTTTCCATAATCTGGGTTTTGGACAAAAGAGAAGGGCACACCGATACATCTGATGCAATCATTTCTTCCCCAGAGGTCATTAATGTATATAGAAATGTTTCCTCTTGAGATGATCTCAGACTACTGCGGGGTTCTGTTTTATGTTTGCCCATTCTCTTCCCTCGGAGCCAGCTCTTCCTGATGACATGCTTTAAACTGCCACAAGGATTCCCCACCTCTCAGTTTTTGGCTGATCTTTTGCAATAGCAACTTTTAGTCAGAGTCTAAGTGGAACTAAGGGTAAGCCGAGCCAAACCTGACAAGACATTCCATTCCAAAAACATCAGTGCTCTGGCACTCATAATACATCTCCCCACAAAAACTTCGTTATGAGAGCTGGTTCTCTATTTCTTCAGTGCCGTGTCGTTGTTCATTTAGGCTCCTGGCTCGTTGGAAGTCTGAAGCCCAACCACTATTCACACCATTGCTTCTCTGCAAAATTATGCACTGAAGTCTCACTCGATCCCTAAAACATTTGTTTAAAGTAGGATATTTTGTTAATTTGAGATTATATTTGTAAGATTTACATTTCTTTCTTTTTTTTTATTGGCTCAGGTTTGCAAACTTTCTTCTTCACTCTTGTCCTTAAATGTTCTTTCAGTTCCTTAATGAAGTTTCAAAACTTCACTTCCTCCATTGTCTTTAAAGCCACTTCTAAGTGACAGAAGAGTAGCTGCACTACATTTTAATCATCCTCATTTGATCTCAAAACACAGCGATCTGCCAATTGTGACGACCATGGCTTTAAACTATGCGGATCCACTTACACATGGATTTTTCTCAATAAATACCACACAGCACTGCAAATGTATTTTCTCTTCCTTGAGGTCTCCTTAATCATGCTTTCTTTTCTCTAGCTTACTTTATTATAAGAATACGGTATATAATACATGTAACATACAGAATATGTGTAAATTGTTCATACTATTAATAAGGCTTCTAGCCAACAGCAGGCCATTAGTAGTTAAGTTTTTTGGGGCGAGTCAAAAGTTATATGGGGATTTTTGACTATGTAGGGGGTCAGCATCCCTAACCCCTGAGATGCTCAAAGGTCAATTGTACATTTAAAAAAAAAATGAGCTGTTAGAGTCAAAAGCATTTCCAAAAGGAATTTCTAAAACTCCATTGTGGCGATAGCTTTGGCATAAGAGATGTATGGATTATTATTGTGGGGACCATTTTGAAGGATGAAAATATTTCCTGGGATGTATACTTGCTGCTCTCTTCTTTAAAAACAAATCTGTCAGGTTTTTATATACTCTCACTTCCTTTAAATTATTGAATTACAGATCACTCCTGATTCAAATGACCTGTAATTCAATGACAAAATTCAAAAGCTTGCATTTTTTTTAAGAAAAAAATTTTTTTTTAAAGATTTTATTTATTTACTTGAGAGAGAGAGAGAGAGAGAGAATGAGAGGGGGAGAAGGTCAGGGGGAGAAGCAGACTCCCCGTGGAGCTGGGAGCCCGATGCAGGACTCGATCCCGGGACTCCAGGATCATGACCTGAGCCGAAGGCAGTCGCTTAACCAACTGAGCCACCCAGGTGCCCCAAAAGCTTGCATTTTTTTTTTTTTTTATGATCCACAAGCCTTATGTGATCATTGAACTTGAATCAGACGGGCATGTTAAAGCTTCAGTAATAGCAGCATTTATATTAATGAGTACATAAGAAGACACCTCCGTAGTTCTTTACACCTTTCAAAGTTATTTTGTACATTGCATTTCTGTGGGTGAACATAGAGTTGTCTCTAGTCATTAGGAATTATTTTCAGTTACAAATAAATGACTTTTTCTAGGAGAGCCCAGAAGAGTAGACATGGTCTCAGGTAGAAATGACTCACCAGGGAAGGACTCCAAGGGTAACCGGGGATTCAGGTAATGTCCGGTGCAAACCATGACAGCATCAAAGACAGCTCGTTCCTGCTTCCCCTCTGTCTCTGTGACAACATCCCACTGGCCAGTTTCGGAGAAGTCTGGACGCTTTGTTATACTGCGCACTATGGTCTGAAAGCAGCAGACAACACTCACTTTCTTTCTTTTTTTTTAAAAATATTTTTATTTTTTATTTTTTTAAAACATTTATTTATTTGACACAGAGAGGGAGAGAGAGAGAGAGAGAGAGAGAGAGAGAGAGATCACAAGTAGGCAGAGAGGCAGGCAGAGAGGGAGGGGGAAGCAGGCTCCCCGTCGAGCAGAGAATCGGATGCGGGACTCCATCCCAGGACCCTGGGATCATGACCTGAGCCGAAGGGAGAGGCTTTAACCCACTGAGCCACCCAGGCGCCCCCACTCACTTTCTGTCAGTCACCTTGGGACCTCATGTAATGGCTGGTATGGTAACCATGTTCATGGGCCAAGCCCATCTCAGGGTAAGAAGTTTGGCAATATTAGTTTATCTCCCCAATAAAGAAATTAAGTAACTTGTACAAAGTCTCAAAAGCAGTCTTACATGGTAGGCCCCAAAACATTTGCATTTCTTCCCTGGAAGGAGGAAACATTTAGTTCTTATTTCCAGCGGGAAGGAGATGAGTTACAATACCAAATGCATCTGGAAAATGTGGGAACAGTTTTGGCTCATTATAGTTTCTGCGGTTCAGATTCCTAGTCATTTCTTCCCAGCACGTTTCATGACCTAATTTGTTTCTTCTTTCCTCTCAAAGGAAAAAATCTCTAAATTTCATCCTGAATAAGAATTTGGATTCAGAAGAGGAATCAGGAAAGTGTGTATCTTAGTGATTTATTTGAGCAAAAATGAGAAATAGGAGAAGTGAGGAGTCTTTATCATCTGCCTTATTCATACAGAGATAAAAATTAGGAATAAGTTTACTTAGGATGCCCTTTCCATTAGCTTGCTGAATGGGCAGTCCCCATTATTAACCCTTCTGTAACCCAAGTTGTCTTACCCTAAACCGAATGTATTTCAGAAGGTCAAAGTGCTCAGCAAATTCTTGGAGATAGGCCCAAAATTTTCCTTGGTTCATGAAATTGGGATAATCTTCTTGAAAGGGGAAGTCGCTATAACATGACATTTCTTTGCAGACATTTGTCACTAATGACCTGTAGACCCTGGTCATCCCATCTTTAGAAGTTTCCTGTGGTGAAACATAGTTAGCTAGATGGGGTGGGGGAGGCAGGAAGAAAAGAGATTCCACTTGTAATTCCAAAGATTTTCAGGAAAACTCAGCATTAGAACTCCATGCTATAGTTGTCAGAAATCATTGGTGGGACTGGAATTATTAAACACAGTATCTTTCTCACACTACAAAGAAGTTAACAAAATTTAGTAGGCCTCCAAGACTAACACTGCCATTCAGTGATTCCATGAACACAGGGCCTGCAGTCTGCCTGGCTTATTTTTTTCTTCTTTTTTTGCCATCCTCAATCTCTCCACGCATGAGGACCTCATCCTCTTGCCTTTGCTCACAGAACGCCTCATTGATTTTTGTATTTATTGTCTAGGTATATTTTCTTTTTCTTGTTTTTAGATTTCTTTATTTAGTTTAGAGAGAGAGAGAGCATGCACATGCAAGTGGGGGGAGGGGCAGAGAGAGAGGGAGAGAGAATCTGAAGCGGACTTTGTGCTGGGGGTGGAGCCCAATACAGGTTCAATCCCAGGACCCTGGGATCATGACTGGAGCTGAATCGGGAGTCAGATGCTTAACTGACTGAGCCATCCAGGCACTCTTATTTTCTTCTTTCTTTTTTTTTAAACTCAACATTATTTTCTAAATTTTTTCTCTATTATTTTAGCGTTGGGGAAGAAAACCAAACCAACAGTGGGGTCAAGTAGCAGAAGGTACACAAGACCCAGCGTTTTCACAGACCCAGTGTTTTCTTTCCACACCGACATTTGGTGGCTCGATCAGGGTCACAGTCCATTGGAAAAACCTTCCCCTCAGCACACTGTAATCCTAGGGTTGTGACCACACCTGCTTACATACACTTGCTTATTCCATTTCTTTCACCGTCTGTCAAAGACTGGCAACGGCCACCTTCTCCATGAAGACTTCCCTCACTCATAAGAGTTCGAAGTACTCTCCTCCACCACGAGCTCCCACTGAACGTTGCTTTTCTCTTACCCCCTGGAGCATCCAGTTCTCAGACCTTCTGTCTCCTGACACTTTATGTCCCACCATGGGACGGATGCCTAGGTCCCTGCTGAGGCAGCTGGTATTTAAGCCACTTCCAGCCCCTACTTCTGTTGCTCGAGTCACCTAACAGCTGGACTAGCTCTAGGTGTAACCCCCCAGGGTGCACATTCCACTCCTTAGAAGGACTAATCAGTGCCTTGGCTCTTTATACTGTGATAAGGTGAAAGCTCCCAGACCTCCCACCCCTATCTTTCAGGGTCTGGATTCTTGCCTCACTCCTGCTAATTCTCTTCCCAAAGACCTGAATAATCCTGTGGGCTGGAGCTCACTCCCTGAGGCCAGCTTCCATCCTTCCAAAAGCATCATCTGCTCTGTATTCACCAATGCCACTCGGCCTAACCTAGGTGACACTGTTACTTTGTCTCAGAGTGTCCATGGTCTAGAAATCACTGTAACTTCTAACACTGTGTTTGGTGTATCAGACGGAACTCTTCCTTCCTCTCTCTTCCAACTGGCCTTGACCTTGCCCTGCGGAGTCCGCAGGCTCATCACCTGTCAGACTGCAGGAGGCCGTCTGGTGTCACTGCACACGAGCTGTGGTGTGGTAATGAGCTGCTTTCTTACGTGATCACCAAGGTAGGCTGAGGCCACCACGCCAGAGCAGGGACAAAGCGGACCGCCAGTTTATGACTGATGGACGTGGGAGGGTACAGGTACGCACAGTAAACTTCCATAGTCCCCCGATGTCGGTAGTTCTCTCAAAGCAGGTGGGCTCCAGGTCCTCGTCCAAGCAGCACTTGATGGAGGACAGGCCACTCACACCAGCTCCAATCACTGCCACCCGCTTGGCCATGGTACTCTGTTGGAGCAAGGCCGGGCTCAGCGACAAGACTGGAAGGAACCTCCTGTCATAGAACTCGACTCTTGGAGCCATCTACACACCCTCTCTGAGCTGAGGCAGATTCACGTTTTGGTTAAAAATGAAATCAGACTCTGGACATCAGAGTATTTAGCTTAAATCTTAGTGTCACTTACTAGTCGCGTGAGCTCGGGCTAGCTGTTAATCTTCTCTGGGCCTCAGTTTTCTGTTTACTATGAAATGGAATGGAAATAATAATAATAATATCTTAAATATTTGTTATTATTTGTTATGAAATTAAATGATTGATATGTTGGAAGGACTGTGGAAGTGTGTCTCTTACACAGTAAGTGCTCACTTAAATTCAGTTCTTGGTATTAACTACTACAGTCAGGACCTTGATCCCGTTGAGGCTTTATTTATTTTTGTTTACTTTTTAAACATTTTTTATTTTACTATTATTACTATTTTTTAAATTTTTATTTAAGTAGGCTCCATGCTCAACATGGGGCTTGAACGCATGACCCTGAGATTAAGAGTTGCCTGTTCCACTGAGACAGCGAGGTGCTCCTCTGGATGTTCGATGCCCTCCGTAGTAAAAGGGCCTTTGCTATCACCTTGTCGTTCCAGACCCTAGGACCTGCGGCTAGCAAGAATGTTAGTTTTTGTTCAAAACATCCAGAGTCCTGAAGAATAGCTAGTCAAGGGTCATCTCCTGCCATATATCAAAGATATTCCACGAATTAAGGGCAGGTCTTAATCTTGTACAGCGGCAAGACAGATGGACCATAATATGGAACAAAGTCCCCAAGAAGAGTTCTATGGGACATTCTAGGTGAGGTCTTCTGGAAGGTAGAGACTGCGGGTAGTACGTGTCACAGGGATTTATAACCAGTTTTTCTTGGTATTCTAATTCGGACTTCTGCAAACATCAACACAGCTTTCATATTGACAGATGGACTAACCACTCAGTTGATTCCAACAAATCAGCTATGTTGAAGAAGTGTCCAAGTTTTAAATTACTTATTTAATTAACTTACTTGTCAAATTATTTAATTAATTATTTAATTTAAATTACTTATTTAAACTTTTTAAAATCACTTATTTGTAAATTACTTATACAAAAATGCCTAGCACCAAATATCAGTGTTCATTCCCTACCTAATCGTCTCCCTCTTTTCCTTTTTCCCCTAGAAAAGACAGCTCCCAAAGACAAAATTAACCAGCAGGTTTGCCTCTAACCAGTAGGCATACGTACCTGTGGTTTCCTTTGGGTTGAGGAGTTGGATTTCTAGATAGTTTTTAATCGGAAATAAGTGGCCTCCACCAATAATAACACTGGAGTTTTCAGGCCACTAGGCAGAAGCCTAAAGTTGGTGGCTCTCAGCTGTGCTTTCTTTGCAATAATAATGCCGAAGATGGTGGCTCACAGAACTGGTCAAGTGCAAAACATTAGGGCCGCTGTAGACAGACTGGAAGCAAAGTAATTCATTCAGCAGGTGCGCCCTGGGCACCTCTAAGTGCAGTTACTGAGCCAAGTGTGGGGGACCCACAGATGAAGACCCAGTAACTAAATAATAGTAATAAAAAAAAAGACTGTCCACAAGGAGATGCCACCATATGGAGAGAGGCGGACACCTGCGGTATCCCGTGGGACGTCCCTGCAGCAGCGGCGTGCTCTGGGTAGGCTGTTGGGCTGCGGAGCTCTGCCTCGAGGCTTAGTTAGAGACCCAGAGGGGGCTGTGTTTTTCTGGGGTGAAAACACCTTGTCCTTTACACACCAACTTAAGAGATGGTACAGACAGCAAAAACAAACTGGGAACTCATGCCTCTTAAAATTACACAACACTTGCAGATTATGAATTTCCGAGTGAGGGCAACCATTTAAAAAACCACTAAGGGAGGTTGTGAGTGAATTGGAAACTGGAAGATGTGGGTTCTAGTGCTCCCTGTGCCTCTAACCAGTGTGTATGTGTAAACACAATTGTTTTTTTCCCTGTGCGATTGTTCCCACATGTGTAAAACAGGTTTCCAGGGGTTTTCCCTTCTGGCCCAAGAGAATTGTTTTTATGCCCAAATGCCAAGTATTTGGTACCAAAATAGGTGTGAACTGAAAGGTAGGAGAGATACTGCAGGCCTGAAGGGCTGGGGGTGGGGAGTGGGGACATAAGGTGTGTGCAAGCTCTTCGTACACTAGGAAGGTGCTAGCAGTGTAGGTCCTCTGTGGCTCAAAGCTTGCTTATGATGAGTCCCATGATAGAGATGAGCCCTGAACTACTGAATTGCACTTTGAATGACATGAAAACCCCACCCCATTCCTGCCAGACCAGAAGATGTAGGAATTGTTCTTGAGACGTGGGGAGACTTGGGTGATTTGCAAATCATGCGATGGTTATGATGATGATTTATTTAAGTTTGGAATCTCATCTGTTGATACTTCTTATCAGCACCCCACTCATTTTGTCATAGTATTTCCTATTACCAAACTGTGGAAAATTTGATGTTTCCCAATGCCTGGCACTACGAGCTCATCCGGCAGAGGAAACCAGGGGTGAGAAGAGAATTAGAGAAAGTCTCGTGATTCTGTTATTCCCACCGACACCTTTCTTTCGGATGGGTTCTCCATACAACCTAACTTTGTCTCCTTACAATACTCCTTTGCCTTCTGACTTTCTCCTTAATTCTGTTACTTTAACCCTAATCGAGAGGCTCCTGAAGAAGAGAATCACATTCATTCTGAAGGAATGCACTCACCAATGAGAATATTTATCCTCTGCAAAAGCAGTTTCTGGAAACATAGCCCCATTAAAAAAAAAAAAAAAAGGCAACAGCAAAGAAGAATAATCCAGGACACTTACCTTGTTGGGACAGAGCAGCCACTCTGACAGATTACTTCTCAAAGTAAATAGACAAAGACAGTGTTTGCCTTAAAAATTTTTTTCGAAACTCAAACTCTTTGTTCTGAGAGGAAAACAAAGGAAAGCGGACTTTGATCAAGTGGTCTCAGTGTGGAAAACGATTTGCCTTCTCAGTCATCCTGGTGACAGCAGAAGCTGTCCCCCGCACTGAAGATACAAAGCTGTGTAGGGCAGGAGCGGGATACTTCCGTAATCGCAGGCGAGGGCTAAATGACGAGTCGGAATCCTGGCTTTGGATTCGAAGAACGTAAACTACTTTTGTCCCCTTTCCCCACCCTCCTGAACGTCACAGTTCTGGCAAAGCCCAAAACCTCAGGGAAAGCTTGTTAAGTGGCTGCTCTTCTCGTGGTGGCCTTTAGAGGGTGCCAGAGACACCGCCAACGTCACAGCCCGTCCTAAGCAGTTCTGCCTGCCCAGCTCTTTTGCGTGGTTAGTCCCTTGAGCCATCATAGGAGCGGTGCAAAGGAGATCATAATTTAGGTGACTGTCACCTCATCAATTCTTTCATGTCTAGAGCTCTCTAACCCCAGAAATAGGATTTTAAAATCCAGACCTTATAAGGGATTTAAGCAGTGTCATCCTTTTGGAAAGGGTGAGCAGAGGGAGCTGGTAAAATGAGATCGAGAAAGCATAAAATTAGTTTTAAATATTAGCCTAGGGCACCATAAAAAAAGAATAATTCCAGAAGCAACAATAGAATACCAAATAGGCACCATCTTTTTTTCTTTCTTCCTTCCTTTTTTTTTTTTTTTTTTTCTTCTTCTCCATTGAGTGCTTGGAAACTAGCCATCTTAAGTTCACTGAATGGTTTCTGGACCAGGGACGCCTGGGTGGCTCAGTTGGTTAAGTGACTGCCTTCGGCTCAGGTCATGATCCCAGCGTCCTGGGATCGAGTCCCACATCGGGCTCCTTGCTCGGCAGGGAGCCTGCTTCTCCCTCTGCCTCTGTCTGCCTGTGCTCTCTCTCTCTCTGACAAATAAATAAATAAAATCTTTAAAAAAAAATGGCTCAGTTGGTTAAGTGGTTTCTGGACCAGTAGCACAAATGCAAATGTCCACGGGGGTCAGGAGCCTAACTCAAAGGAGGAGAAGGCCAAGTTCAGATCGACTGGAAAGCACATCTCCAGTCTATTAGCTTTAGGTAATGGTGCTATTTGAGAGGATAAGCCCTAAATTGCAATTTTAGACTCTTCAAAAGAAAATGAAAATACAGATTTGTATATGCAATCCTCTGTTGGAACAAATTAATTTTTTCTTTTGAAAAATATTAAGCTCACATAAAAGTTGAAAGAAAAACAGTTTTGTTAACGAGCACCAGTGTCTCCCTCACCCATATCTTCAGGCAACAACCTCTTGGTACAATTTCTTCTTCTCTTTATACACACACATGTGTGCACATACACGCACGCGTCTGAGTATAGTCTTTATTTTTATGAAGATTTTATTTATTTGAAAGAGAGAGACAGAGATTGAGGGAATGGAGGAGGGGCAGTGGGAGAAGCAGACTCCCTGTGGAGCAGGGAGCCTGACGCAGGACTCGATCCCAGGACCCTGGGGTCTTGACCTGAGCTGAAGGCAGACGCTTAACTGACTGAGCCACCCAGGTGCCCTGAGTGGAGTCTTTAAACACCACGTGCCACAGGGACATTCTTCCACACATTTGCATTCCTATTACCACATCTAAGAAAACTGATACAAATTCGATAATATCATCCAACATACCCAGGCTATTTTCACATTTCTTCAGTTGTCTCCAGAGCATTCTTACCCAGTGGCATGCCAGAGCTGGCTTGTGCCGTGGGAAGGTGTGCATCCCTTCCACCTCCAAGTTCAGTGAAATCACAGTAGCTTGGCATTGGTCAAGGTGGGACTATTCATACCATGGAAACTGGCAATTGCGGTAAGTCTGGGGTCCTCCCTACCCCATGCCTAGTTTATTGGCACACGACTCTTTTTCTGAGCTATAACTGACACACAGAAAAACCTTGTGTATATTTAATGAATGTAATTTGATGAGTTTGGAATTTGGATGCATTCCATACACTTGTGAGGCCATTACCGCAATCAAGATAATAAACATACCCATCACCTTCAATGAATTTCCTCGTGCCCTTTTGTTTGTTTTTGGTAAGAATACTTGATCTCATGATCTACCCTTTTAACAAATCTTTATGTGCACGATATGTATTTTAACTATATGTATTGTGTTGGACAGCAGATTGCCAGAACTTATTCATCTTGCATAACTGAAACTTTATTTATTTATTTATCTGTTTTTGTGACATAAATTAACCCATTTATTATAGGCTAGCAATGTTTCAAACGGTGGCGCTTCCACTGGTCTTTCAAGTCCTTCAGTCTTCCGGTGGCAGACTTTACTGTGACGGCGGAAGCGATGTTGTAGGTCCAGGCGCCACCAGCGACGGTTTTCATGCAGGAGCCGCAATGGCAGATCCCCACAGCTCGTCTTTTCATCTTGGTTTTGCCACAGAAGGAGCAAGTGTACTTGGTGTGCTGGCTTAGCTCAGTCTTCTTCACCATCTTCCTGAGGGAGGCACCATAACGGGTCCCGTATTTGCCCACGATTCCTACCTTCTTGGTGCGTTTAGCCATGTTGCCGCAAACTAGGTCTGAGCCCAGAGAGGACAAAAATTTATTCATTTTTAAAGATTATATATTTATTTGAGAGATAGAGAATGAGCAGGGGGAGAGGCAGAGGGACAGGACACTGGGATCATGACCCGGGCCGAAAGCAGACGCTTAAACAACTGAGGCACCCAGGTGCCCTGAACTGAAACTTCATATAAGTTGAACAACTCTCTCTTTCCTTCTTCCTCCAGTCAGCAACCACCACTCTACTCTCTTTGTCTTTGAGTTTAACTATTTTAGAGAAGAATAGTACAGATTGTCTTTTTTTTTTTTTCAAGTAGGCTCCACGTCCAGCATGGGGCCCAAAGCAGGGCTTGAACTCATGATTCTGAGATCCAGACCTGAGCTGAGATAAAGAGTTGGACACTTAACCCACTAAGCCACCCAGGCTTTGTCCTTTTGTGACCGGCTTATGTCACTGAGCGTGATGTCGTCCCCAGGTGCATCGTCAGCGTTGTCAGGTGTCACAGGACTGTCTTTGTTTCTGTTTCTGTTTCTCTTTCCAACGCTGAATGATACTCCGTTGTATTGTATAGTGTATTGTGTAGCATGTTTTCTTCATCTCCTTATCTGTCAAATCCTGATTTCAGGGCCCCTGGGTGGATCCATGCCGGATCCCCGGGTAGCTCTACATTGAATTTTTTGAGGAACCTCCGTACCACTTTCTCTAGAAGCTGCCCATGTTGCATTTCCACCAACAGTGTACAAGCGGTCTAATTTCTCCACATCCTCAGCGCTTCTTGCTACTTTTATTGTGTTTTTTATAATAGCCATCCTGACAGTGATATTTCATTGTGGTCTTGATTTGCATTTCCCCGATGATCAGTGATGTTGAGCACCTTTTTATATAACTGTTGGCCATTTGCATGTCTTTTTAAGAGAAATGTCCGTTCAAGAACTTTGCCCATTTTTTAATCAGGTTCTTTTTTGGTTGTTGTTTTTGTTTTTGGCTATTAAGTTGTAGAAGTCTCTTACATATTTTGGATATTAGATATTAACCCCTTAGTGGATTATGGTTTTCAAATATTTTTCCCATTCTGTAGGCTGTCTTTTCATTCTGTTAATTGTTTTGTGTGCTGCGAAGAAGGTTTTTAGTTTGATGAAGTCCCACCTGTCTGTTTTGGGTTTTGCTGTCTGTGCCCTTGGTGTTAAATCCAAGAGATCATTGCCAAGACCACTGTCAAGAGGTTTTTTCCCCCTAGTTTATCTTTTAGGAGTGTTATATTTTTGGTCTTATGTTTAAGTCTTTAACCCATTTTAAGTTGATTTTGTATGTGTGTGGTGTGATATAAGGTTCTGATTTCATTCCTTTGCAAATGGATATCCAATTTTCCCAGCATCATTTGTCGAAGAGACTGCCCTTTCCCCATTATGTGTTCTTGGAAGGCTTGTTGAAGATTAATTTCTGGGCTCACAATTCTGTTCTGTTGGTCTATATCTTTCTTTCTCTTTTTCCTCCCTTTTTTTGTTTTTTAAAGATTTTGTTTATTTATTTGACAGAGAGAGAGAGGTCACAAGTAGGCAGAGAAGCAGGCAGGGGGTGGGGGGAAGCAGGCTCCCTGCTAAGCAGAGAGCCTGATGTGGGACTCGAACCCACTGAGCCACCCAGGCGCCCCAGTCTACATCTTTCTTAATGCCAGTGCTATTTGTTTTAATCACTGTGGTTTTGTTTATTAGTTCTAGCAGAGTTTTTGTTTTGTTTCTTGGAGTCTTTAGGGTTTTCTCTCTGTAAGATCATGTCATTTGCGAACAGATAATTTTACTTCTTACTTTCCAGTTTGGGTGCTTTTTATTTCTTTTTGTTGCCCAATTGCTCTGGCTAGGACTTCTAGTGCTGTTGAATGTAAGAGGCAAGAGGGAACACCTTTGCCTTGTTCCTGTTCTTAAAGGAAACGTTTCCAGTTTTTCACCACTGAGTATGATATCAGCTATGCTTGTCATCTATGACCTTCATTATGTTACGACAAATAGCTTTTGTAGCTACTTTGCTGAGAGTTTTAATCATGAAAATGTGTTGAGTTTTGTCAAATGCTTTTTCTGCATCCATTGAGATGATTATATGACTTTTATCTTTCATTTCGTTGATGTGGTGGATCACATTTATAGTTATATTTTTCCTGATTAAGTAGCCAATCCAAATTTACAAATTGCATTTCGCTGCAAAGTCTCTTTAGTTTGGCCTATTCTGTCACAGTCTTCCAGCCTCCAAGGGCCTAATTTAGGATGGGTCCTTATTATCTAGTTTGTTGCTGCTGGAACTGTTCTTCTGAAATAGCCTTTTAATTAGCTTCCTTACTTTCATTTGCTCCCCTATAATCTGCTTTCCAGAATGATCTTTTAAAATCATGAATTAGGGCGCCTGGGTGGCTCAGTTGGTTAAGCCTCTGCCTTTGGCTCAGGTCATGATCTCAGGGTCCTGGGATCGAGGCCTGCATCAGATCTGCTTCTCCCCTCTCTCTCTCTGCCTGCCTCTCTGCCTACTTGTGATCTATCAAATAAATGAATAAAAAAAAATCTTTAAAAAAATAAAATCATGAATTAGATCATGCTGCTCTGATACATAAAAGCATTTGCTGAAGGGAATGTGTGGTCAGGGAGGGTTTTTCAGAAAACAGGACTGTTATGCTATATAATGGTGGAGAATGGTCCAGGAGAAAGGGAATGGTCAACAACTTGGGAGAGTAACTGGACAAATTGTAGGAGAGAGGTTCTTGGGTAAGTGTGAAGGGTTGGAATCCAGAACACTAGCAGGAATTGCCCTGCAGAGCATAGGCAGTCACCCTTAGTAATAGGAAAGGGCATATGGGTACATCCCCAGGTGAACTGGGAAGTGTGGAGGTGGGAACCTGGTGTTGTTCTCTGCTCATTGTCACTATTTCTCATCTGAGAGTGAGCTGAGAAGGAAGTGGTGGAGGATGTGGGAAGAGGCGATGATACAAAATGGTCTCAACTAGGAGATCAGACTGGGGCGGGATGGGATTAGGGCAGTCTAGCAGGATTTGGGGCAGTAGTTTTGCCATGAATCGGAGAGTGATCAGTTAGAGGACTGAGTGTTTTTCCTCTGCTCAAAGTCAAGTGCTCAGGAGGAGGTTTGAAGTAGGTAGAGAGTTGGCTTTTGACCAGAGCCGGAGTTCTGCCATGCAACTATGAGTGGACAAGAGGGGGCAATGAGTTGAGCGACCATGCAAGTGTGATATTACCAAATCATGAAGTCTAAGCTGGCTAACGAGAGAAATGAGAAACCGAGAGGAGGTGTGAAGTAGAAGATGGCCGAGTGTTTGGGTTGGAAGACCCAGTGGTTAGAAGAGAATGTTAGAATGTTGAATGAGAAGAACTTAGCTGCAGGACAATGGCATAGTTGGTGGAGAAAGGAATGTTTGCGAATCAGCCTGTGGAGACCTGCTCTTGCTGAGAACTACAAAGTCAAGACCTGCACTGGCTAATACAATAGCCACTAGACATATAGAGCTATTTAAGTTGAGATTTAAATTAGTTAACATTATAAAATTAAAAATGCATTTCTCCATTGGCACTGGCCACGTTTCAAGTGCTTAGTAGCCACATGAGGCTGGTGGCTATCTTGTCGGAGAGTAAAGATGAAGCATTTCTGTGGTGGTGGGAAGTTCTCTTGGACATCATTGGTCTAGAGGGTGAACATAGTGGTGAGTGGTTGAGACGGCTGGAGGGTAAGATCGTTAGAGGTAACCGGGTTAAGGAACTGAGAGGACATGATGGGGAAGGATTGTATACTTGATTGTGAAATCGCTGAGAATTATGAGAAAAATAATGGTGAAAAGAGAGACGTTGGTCAGAGGTCCTCTCATTCCTTCATTCCTCCCTGCAGCTCTGAGCCTGGGAAGGTGTCGTCCCCCCCCCCCCCCCCCCCCCCCCCCCCCCCCCGCTCCAGGTGTGGGTCTTTTAGTCAAGGGGGAATCCCATCCCTCTGGGAAATGACTGCCTCTGATGCAATTCAGGCTGTGAGGATTTGAGACACAAGGAGAGATTCACTGGAGACTTTTGGATATTTTTGGTCTTGTCCATGATCTCTTGGATGGAACACCAAAGTCACAGACAGCAAAAACAAAAATAGGCAAGTGGGATTTCCTCGAACTAAAAACCATGAAGTGGAATTCAAGCCTGGCAGCCTGACTCTGGGGCCTGGGCTTTCACAGACAGTTGCGGCATATCCCTGCTCTGCAAGAGAGACACACTGATGGGACAGATGGATTGAGGACTGTTAGATGACAGAGGGAGAGGAGAGGTCAAGGGATCAAGGTGAACTCTTTTGTGTTTCAGAGCAAAACTGTGGATGAATGGAATTGTTATTCCCTGAGAGAGATGCTCAAAGAGAATTTTAACTGCAAATATAGGGCAGCTCAAGTTATCTCTCTTCTTGAGGGAGATTTGGTCATTTGTGTCTATTTGATCAGGTCAAATTTATTGGCATAAAGTTGTTCATAATATTTTCTCTTACAATCTTCATAAAGTCTCCACAGGTGAAGGGCTCAGTCCTTCAAGATGACCTCCGCTCTCACCTCAGCCCGGATTGTCATCTGTGCTTCCGAGGACCAGCTATAGATTGGAGATTCCAATGACCCCTCCTTGGGTTTGATTAGTTTGCTAGAGTGGGTCACAGAACTTGGAGAAACATTTTATTTGCTGGAGAACAAGGTTATTATGAAGGAATATAACCTAGGAAAAACAAGGTAGAAGACATGTATAGGGCAAGATACATGGGAACAGGGGGAAAAGCCTCCACATCTTCTCTAGGGGGATGAGTGTCCCCGAACTTCTATGCATTCACCAATCTGGAAGCTCTCTGAACCCCTTGCTTTTGGGTTTTTATGGAAATTTCATCTTGTGGAGCCTGGCTCAATGAACTAGTGGTGGTGGTTGATTTTCTGTGGGGGTAGATCTGATTTGGGTTGTTATTATGCCTGCTGGAGTACCCCATTTTGTTGTAGAGTGCATTCTAGGGCAATAAACACTCCCAGACAGGATCATCCCTTTATTTTTATTAAGATAATTTTTTTCAATATAGTGATTCAATGATGATTATATATATATATATTGCAAAATGCTTACCATAGGTGTAGTTACATCTGTCAGCATACAAAGTTATTATCATATTATTGACTCTATGCCCCACCCTGTGCTTTTTGTCCCCCTGACCTACTTATTGCATAGCCAGAACTCTGTACCTCTTAATCCCTTTCTCCTATTTTGCCCATTCTTCCGCCCCTCCCCCTCTGGCAACCACTAGTTTCCTGTATTTATGAGTCTATTTCTGGATTTTGTTTCTTTGTTGTTGTTTTGTTTATTTGTTATTTTGTTTTTCAGGTTCTAGGTATAAGTGAAATCATATGGTCTTTGTCTCTCTCTACGGTCCCTGCATTCCTTTAGACACATTCCAGGGAATTTATTGAACCCCCAATTCTTTGATGGCTTTTAGGAGTAGATACCTTGTCCCCTTCTCTCTTTCCCCACATCTTTTCCCCAACTTGGAAAAAGAGCATAAAAGACCACTTGAAACATTGAATTTCTAGGTTTTCTTCTTTCTTTTTATGTCTGAGGCGGATACCATAACGGGATCATTCTAGTACAACCAAATCTTTTGTGAAGTAGGGGGCTTAGCCGAGGCCTATGGAAATGGTTTATATGAGAGAGAGATAGGAATGCTCAAAGTGCTGTCTTAAACAGCTCTCTCGTAAGGGGGACCTGGAACTTCCCAGCAGCGGAAATCACGACTGCTTATCTTCTCTAGCGCTGGAAGCGGGGGCAGCAGAAGCCCAGCAATACCAGTGGCAGCCAGGGAAGGATGGGCCATGGCCGTCACCACTCCAATAAGGTTCACGGCTATGATGAAGATAATGACGTGGCAATGGAAGGACCAGAGCCCTGTAAATCTACTGGGTGCCTCTGACAGACCACCTGGGTAATCTTTTTTTTTTTTTACAGGAAAATTAGGAAAACGGCCAGAAGCAAAGCCAGAATACTTAAGAGTTTAAGTAAGCTTGCAAAGGGAGATGGAGATTCTTGTACGATTCGAGTTTTGGTGACTTTGAATGTTCGATCCCACTGGGTCAAGATGGCATTTCTGGCTCCTTTCCATTTCCCTGGGCCAGTCAGGCGGAACTGGTACGGTGTGAACGGGCCAAAGAAGATGGTCAAAGCCAGGCGTGGGTCCGTCAGGAGCAGAGAGAATAGGTTTGGTTTTGCATCGATACTGGTCAGGAGTTCATCGATGTATGTGATATAATCTGATTGTAAAGCTTTGCAGTAGCATAAGCCAAACCTTTAGGAAAGGAAAATTGGGGATAAAGAAGACAAAAAGGTAAAATAATGATAATCCAGAATAAGTAAAAGTGCCAGAAGTAAACAGCAATGCCAGAAAATTTGAAGTGGTTTGTGTGTTCTTCCCTCCAAGCCCATAGCTGTCTAGTGGTCTCATTATATATATATATTTTTTAAATACAGGATGAGCTCCTTGACAAGACACTGTATATGCATGGTGCTCCAAATGCTCATTAAGGCAGCTGGTATTCTTTAGTTCTTTTGTCAAATAATTATTAATTTCCAGAAAAAAAGGTTTTACATAACTTCACTATTCCTAAATTTTTCTAAAACTCAATTATTGTTAGATTTGTATAATGGAAAAGTCCACAAAAATCAATAGGGTGGAATTCTCTGTAATGCTGGTCTAGTCCCTAAAATCACTGATTGACCTATGACAAGAAGCCTTTCCACTGTGCAGTTCTAATTAATTATCTGTGTGACAGCAGAATTCTGTAATGGAGATGGATTTATACTCCAGGTTGAGGGTGAAAAAGAGACATCTAAAATGTTTTTATTATTTGGGGATTTAGTGCTTTGTCCAGGATAGATCAGCATGAAGTTTGCAAACATGTATAAATTAGAGAAGTGATAACAATTCTTAAATGCAATCATTTTAAAACTTTTTTTTTTTGGTTATGTTACGTTAGTCACCATACAGTATGTCATTAGTTTTTGATTTTGTACCAGCCAAACAGCAGAGCATAAGAGGAAACCTCTTCTCCAGGGAACAGGGTCAACAAATTTATTCTGGCAAAAGGCCAGATGTTAAGTGTGTTAGGCTTTGAGGGCCGTATTATGGTCTCTTTCTCTGTCTCTGTTGTAACTCAAAAGCAACCACGAGTGTGGTTATGTTCTCATAAAAGTTTATGGCCACTGTGATTTAGATTTCCTATAATTTTCACATATGGCAAAATATTCTTCTTTTTTCCCATCCATCTACAAACGTAAAAGAGGGGCGCTGGGTTGCTCCATCAGTTAAGGGCCTGCTTTCAGCTCAGGTCATGATCCCAGGGTCCCGGGATCGAGTCCTGCATCGGGCTCCCTGCTCAGTGAGGAGTCTGCTTCTCCCTCCTCCTCTGCCTCTTTCCCTGTTCATTCTTTCTCTCTCTCTTCAATAAATAAATAAAATCTTCCAAAAAAATTAAGAAAAAATCATAAAAGAAAAATTCAGGTGGTTGGCCGATTTGGCGTGCAGGCCGTAGTTAGCAGAGTCCTACTCTAGAGTAGCCGTCTGAATAAGTAATAGAGCTGGATAAAGATTTGTTGAATGAATGAATGAATGAGCAGACTCTTCTGGCATCAGAGTGATGAGCATAGCTCTGCCTGATTATGAATAAGGCAGGGAATAACGTATCCGGGAGATGAGATTGAATTATATTTGGTTTAGAATCCAGACTCCACCACTGGGTGTCATATGAAACAATGAATCTTGGAACACTACATACAAACTAATGACATACTGTCTGGTGACTACCGTAACATAACAAGAACAACAACAACAAAAAAGAATCCAGACTCCAGGTGACATTAGGGGACCATCATCTGAAGTGACAATTTGGGGATACTTAAACTTCTCAGTTCCCTTCCTGCCCTCTCACCTTCAACAGGCTAGCCTACATTTTTTTCCCCACTGAGTCTAAGTTTCCTTTAATTCATCTCTGTCTGCCATTGTTTTTACCCACTTGAGTGATGATTCAAAAAAGATGCATAAGTGGTTGACTTCGTTAACTTACCTGCTGTGTTTGTTTTCTTTTCTTTCATTAACTTCCTCTATCATGACATTTCGCGGTGGTAGCTTATTTATACCTGTGAAATGTATGAACAAAAAAGGCAATTTAACTTTAGGCCTGCTTGCCTAGTGGGTAAAGATGCTTTACCACCGCTCATGTTTCACTCTTAGTACCCAGTGACTTATCTGTTATTTTGGCAAAAAAATGGTAGCAGCCTACACGGATTGGAGGTATGCCCCAGGTAATAATGTTACCAGCCGAGAAGTTGTAAGCATCTGGGTCATCTCTCTAGTTAACTGATACAAAACCTCACAATTGAGTTCTGCCACTCCACTGACTGAAACTATTCATTCGAATTGAACTGTTGATTCTGCGAAAATAACAGGTGGATACAACTTGTATTTTTTGACCCCTGATTTATCTTTTGTGCTGGTAATGGCTCAAATTCGTTATGGTAGTGTAATTCCATGAAGAATAGAATGAATCCTGCTTTTAAAGACTATGTTGTTTTGAATAGTGGGAGATGGTCTCAAAATTTCCAGTATCTCAAATAACATGGCAAACCAAAACCATATGTGCCCTGCGGTCTCTTGTGCACATACCTTTCAGGACTCGGACAACCCATCGCGCTTGCGTTTCTCCTGTGGGTATCAAGGAGCCTAAGGGTTTGATGAGGCCAATGATAGCCAGAGTTGGCTGTGGCAGGTGTGCAGGGAAAATGTACTTGTACAATGATACCTGGCCATTTTCAACTTTGACTACAGTCTCATCCAGGAAGGGGAAAGCAAAGGTGTAGCCCGTGGCAAAGACGATGATATCAATAGGCTCTTCCTTGGGGGTGTTGTTGAATACGACAGAGTTTTCCTTCACCTCCTTTATGCTTGGCTTGATGAGCACTTTCCCAGTGATGATCCGGCCCGGAAGCTCGTCATTGAACACAGGCTCTCTCAGCTGTGTCCTAAACAGAAACGTGGGCAGGGATGAAATCTGCCAGGGGCCAGTGTGGCCAGCCTTCCCTCTCCCTTCCTTCCTTTCTTCGTTCTGGGACTCTCCCCTTGGCAAGGCAGGAGGTGCCAGCCATGGGACAAACCCTTTCTGTGGGAAGGACTCATGAATGTCCAAGAATGATGAAATGTGTTTACCATTTACTAATGTGTGGGAGCCTGTGGAGAAGGGCTCAGAGCTTTCCCTGGCTCCCATTTCCCTTGCTGACTTTCAGATCTCCGTTATCAGTGTCTTTAGAGATACCCCAGTGCTGAAGGACTCCAAGGGAAGCCGGGGACTTCTACATCTGCTGAGAACTGCTGGGAGCTCTCTCCTCCTAGGGAGCAATGGGACAAGGAAAGCAGGCATGTGTTTAAAAGGAACAAGGGCAGGGGCGCCTGGGTGGCTCAGTGGGTTAAAACCTCTGCTTTCAGCTCAGGGGATCGAGCCCAGCATCGGGCTCTCTGCTCCATGGAGACCCTGCTTCCTCCTCTCTCTCCCTGCCTGCCTCTCTTGCCTACTTGTGATCTCTGTCTGCCAAATAAATAAATAAAATCTTAAAAAAAAATAAAAGGAACAAGGGCAGAATGATCTTTTTCTGCCTATGTCTTTGGGCTCACTAAGCAAATACTTTGTGAGATGATTTTAAATAAGCTGAGCCATTTTGAGGTTATGGTGAAGGCACACAAAGAGACAGTGGGATAGAATAGAAAGAGCACTGGAATAGGAAGGAGGAAGGGTGGCTTCTTATCCTAATGTTTATACTTAACAGAGCTTGAGGAAGTCATTTGGTCCCAGTAGGGTTTTATTCATCTGTAAAATAGGGATAGTGGCACTTGCCATCCTCAGTTCATTGGGTAGGATGAAGAGCATATGAAATAGATGGGAGTTGGGGTTGGTCTCAGAATTTCCAATACCCCAAACAACATGGCAAGCCAAATAACATGGCAACATGAAATAGTATATACATAAGAAGTTTGGAAATGATAAATGATTAAATCCAAGAGTGAAGGGATTATAGTTCCTTAGGCTCATTTCACATCTTTTAAGGTTTATGGTTTATAGTCCCCCAGCTACCATCCAGGTTAAACAAAGCTTATGGTGGACAAAGTTCTGGTGCCAAGAGTCAAAGCCAAGGGGCTTCAAGGTAGGATGTGGAAGAGGGTAGGTAGGAAATACGGAAGGAAAAGATGGTGACAGTAGAGGCAAGAGGAGAGCGGGGTGAGAGGAAGATATGTGAGAGAAGGATGAAGAGAGCCAGAGGAAACAAGTGTATGTACGCACACAAGGGGGCTGTGTGCCGTCAGTGGTGGCTTGTGTGCCCCGTGATCCATGCTGGCCCAGAGTGAAGTCTGGAGGAAGATCAGACAGGATCTCCAGGCTAAGGTGCCATCCTGGTAATGGAATGTCATTGTACAAACTAATGAACGAGAAAGTAGAGCCTTCAGTTCTTGCTAATGAGGTACGTCGTAGGTGGTAACTCAGTTATAGACTGAATTTAGGACAGACTGAGATCAAGGTCATCTTGACAAGGGCAAGAAGGCATTGCTGTTGGAGAGATGGCAAGGGGCAACTAGAGCATTTAATTTTTCCCACACAGTGAAACAAGGCAAGCGTGTTGCTTATGTCAAAGTAGTCATAGACAAGTCACTTTCTTTTGATCGCTGTAGCTGAGGCTTATGTAACTTGCCTAGCTCACAGAGCTCGCTTATTACTAAATGAGCTTGGGGAAGTAGTTGAACTTTGTGAAGCCTCAGTTTACCCAGGATAAACAGGAGACCACAATAATACTTTAAAGGGTTATTGACAAGATGAAATTTATAGTTTCGCTTACCAAGAACTCAAAAACAGTTAGGTCTCATGAAGTACATTTGTATGCTGCCTTCTTTCATGTTCAGTAACATGGTTGTGTAATTGCCTGGTTTGGATATGCCAGTGGGAGGGATCAAGGTTCCTTCTGTCCAACAGCCCTCAGCAGATACACTATATTTACCTGTCTTCTGGTATTAAGCCGTAATTTGCATGATTGAACCGGCTGTTCATCTTTCTTGCCATCAACCAAGTCACAATTGGAGTTGGGAGAGAATTTCTGAGCATGTTCTGAAATCGAGTCATGAACACCATGTCCCACGGGTACCCTGAGTCAAAGACTCTGCTCATTACCCAGGCCCCTCCCGTGGTGCTGAGGAACACCTAGAAACAATCAAAGAAACCACTCAGTCTGAGCCAGGAAACAGGGTTGGCTTTGCCAGAAATTCAGGAAGTTTCACGATTAGAATGGCAGCAGAAATACCACCCTCCAAATACATCCTCAACCGCCTAACTTCTGGCTCCTCCAGCTCCCATCTTCAAGTTATTCTTTTGAGATCATGGTTTGAGCATCTAGAGTATTAAATTGCCTTAGAACATGTAACGAACTTACTCTCTGCCAGCCACCACAGTGAGTGAGATACTGTGACAAGCAAGGTGGAGCTGAAAGTTTCATGTGAAAAAACAACGAGCAGGTGGCTACAATTTTGTAGGTATGCCAACAATTGAAAGTTGTCTACAGAGAGTTTCAATAGAAACCATTGTTGGAATTGACAGAGTTCAATAACTCTGTCAATTAGTTTTGGCGAATTCTCTCTCTCTCTCTCTTTTTTTTTTTTTACAGAGTTGCTATTTGAGCTTACCAGCTGACTGAATTTGAAATTTCCGATCATTACAGAAATAGAAATAATAATATGCTGCCCACATGTAGTGGTCATAGTGGATGAGACTATGTTCTTTTTTATTTCAGGACCTCCTTTTTCTTCTTTCAGGATAACTCCTCCAAACTGTTAGTCTCCCCAAATTCATCAATCAATCAGGTCCTTTTTTGAAAGTCCCCAAAAGGAATATTATAGTCACACACTCCCTGTCCTTTTTCTTCATGGCTATTGTCACTCTCGCAACCAGTGATCTAATTATCTATACTTATTTCGTTGGCATCTGTGTCCGCCACAACCCTGTGCTCCATGATGGCAGAAATCTTGTTTCTGTTGTGTTCTTCAGTGATTCCCAGTGCCTGGCACAACATTTGGCACATCAGAAGCCAACAACTCATCTTTATTTGTTGTTCCCGCCTGCCAACTGAGGAATGTTCATTGCAATTATTACCTAAATTTGTAGTAGGGAGAGATCACTGTGTTGGGGTGAGATAGCTGGGCATGTTCTTGTGGGTTGTGAAAAAAGGAGAAAAGGCACTGCAGGAGGAGAGGGATCGGGTACGAGGAAAGGGGAAAAGAGACTCAAAATCGGAAAGGGCTCAGAGTAGTGGGGGATAAAGCTGAAATTGCAGATTTGAATCGAATTAAGGAGAACCCTATAATGCAAGGCTAATTCACCTGCAATTTCTTATTAGTATTTTCTTTTGTGTTGCTTATTTTATTTTATCCATTCCATTCCATTCCATTCCGTTCTATTTTAGTAGGAGTTTCCTGTACATTTTGGCAGGAGCACAGAGCCAGCAGAGCTTTCCTAGCTTCCATGGTTTGGCGAAGTGATCAAAAAGTGGCCCGCGCTTTCTCAGATCTGTCTCCTCTGCTTCTCTTTTCCACTTTTTTGTTTTTTACTTGAGTATAATTGAAATTTCTTTTTTTAGCTGGTTATTAGAAGTTTTTAAACATGAGAGTGTCATAATGAGAGCTGGCTTTTCAGAGGATTTGTTTGTGGGTGTTAGGGTGTCTGTATGGATTGCTGCATGTGGGAGGAGGGAGTGGGCATGCAGGGATATGGGTAGAATTAGGAACAGGTGCTTGGGGTCAGAGGGACTCGAACTTGAAGACTGGCTCAGCCATCTGCTAGTGGTACAACGTCAGGCAGCCCCCTTAGCTTCTGTAAGCCTCCATTTCTTCACCTACAGTCAAGCGTAGTGATGGGACCCACTCCCATGGGTTCTTTTGATGACTGGTTGAGGTCATACAGTAAGGCATTTAGTGAAGTGCTTGGCACAGAGGAAGCCCCAATAAATATGAATCATTTCCACAATTATTATTAGGAGGATTATTGTATGGACCTTATTGTACAGACCTGTTGAGGGTAGTGGAGGTTAACAAAGAAAGGAGGGAAAAAGTGATGGGAAATCTTCAAAGGAAAAAGGACAGGATTTTCTCACCGATGGGACTAGGTAAGACCCAGATGTCTCCTGTAGCTCTTGTTGGATGACTGGGAAAATGACAAAAACAGGAAGTCAGAGAAGTTGGTCTTGGAGGAAAAGTGACACTTGGAATTTGCAGTAAAAAATTTATAAACACATAAGAAAAAAATGGTTTAAAAAATCTGTTTTTTGGGGATGGCTCGGTGGTTCAGTCAGTTAAACATCTGCCTTCAGCTCAGGTTATGATCCTGGGGTCCTGGGATTGAGTCCTTCATGGGGCTCCCTGCTCATTGGGAGTCTGCTTTTCCCTCTGCTTGCTGCTGTCCCTGCTTGTGCTCCCTCTCTCTCTCTCTCTGATAAGTAAATAAAACCTTAAAAAAAGTTTTTTTTAATGTGTGTTTGCATTAAGCATATTTATTTCTTTCATCATTTTTCACATTTGCTCGAAGCATGCATCTTAAGATAAAATTTTTCATTAAGTCACATGAAGAAAGGTACCTTTTTTGCCAGGTAGCTGGCCTCCACAGCAATGTCTGTGCCCGAATTTCCCATTCCAATCACAAGGACTCTCTTGTCCTTAAATATATCTGGATGTTTATACTGTCGGCTATGAAAGTACTGGCCTTTAAATGTATTTATACCTATAGAAAAAGAAAGTCAAATAAATAATTTTATAGGATCAGTGAATGAAACATAAATGTTGTTCCATTAATATCTTCTTGATGGACTATTTTGGTTATATTTATTATTTATTTATTTAAAAATATTTTATTTATTTACTTGACAGAGAGAGACACAGTGAGAGAGGGAACACAAGCAGGGGGAGTGGGGAGGGAGAAGCAGGCTCTCCACTGAGCAAGGAGCCTGATGCTGGGCTTGATCCCAGGACCCTGTTATCATGACCTGAGCCAAAGGCAGTCGCTTAACCAACTGAGCCACGCAGGTGCCCCTAATGTGTGGTTCTTATTTGAAAATGTTCCTGTGGGGTGGGGAGGTTCACGGATAGTTTACCTTAGCGACTGACTGGAACTCAGGCTGAGTGTGCTGAGGCAGCAAGGGCTGGCTCTTAGAAAAAGGGATTGTGTTCGTTATACTGGGGTCAGAGCTACTGTTCTAACTAGAAAGGGTATCTCAGGAAGCTGAGGCCAAATTTCTTACTGAAACATTAAATGTGAATGGAGAGTTTTGGAAAATACTCTCAAGGTTGCATTAAAACAATCAATCAGGGACGCCTGGGTGGCTCAGTTGGTTAAGCGGCTGCCTTCGGCTCAGGTCATGATCCCAGCATCCTGGGATCGAGTCCCGCATCGAGCTCCTTGCTCGGCAGGGAGCCTGCTTCTCCCTCTGCCTCTGCTGCCACTCTGTCTGCCTGTGCTCGCTCGCTCTCTCTGTCTCTGACAAATAAATAAATTAAAAAAAACCCTTTAAAAAAACCCAATCAATCAAAAGTAATACATTCTATATAAAGAAACTATTTTTTTCAGAAAAAGTGATAAGACATCAGGGGATAAATATGGATGCTTGTGGCACGTAGTGTCATTAAGATCTGGTAGCTCTTTAGCTCACCTTGAATCATTAGAAATCTGACATGAGTCTCAGTTCAAACTCACCATAATCCAGAGCCTTTAGAATTTAACAATGATGCAACCGAATTCAAATATTAACTCAGACAGGACCCATTATGGACCTGGGAATGGCTGAGGAGGGAGAGCTAGACAGGTGTGAGGAGAATCATAGAATTATTTTCCTTATTATTATCCATAATATCCATAGATAATAATTCTATTAACATCCATATCTATTATCCATAATATCAATAGATAATAATTCTACCCCGGGATGTTAAATTATCTTAGATTCTTCCCAGAACAGGCTCTTTTGGATCACAAATGAGCAAAAATGAGACCCTGTGGCTGAGTCTATCAGACTAATATTTTCCCCTCTTTTGTCACAGGAAGGCAGCATAAACATTTTATTAGATGAACGTGTTTGTGTTAGTAAATACACTAGAACGTATATATCTGAATGAATTAAAAGTGATTATCTTGGGAAGTTGTACATTTATTCTATGATACCTGTTATTTTTACTAAGACTTTTTGGAACATCTTTGGAATTTCCTCCAGATCAATGTGCCTCAGACACAAGTTTTTGAAAGTCTTCAATGAATCTGAATTTTCGTAACAGTTAACAATGACCCTAGGGTGTATGTACTCTGTACTAAGCAGCCTGTTATGAGGCAGAGAGGAAGTTGGTGAGATCTGGAGGAGTCCTTTTCAAATTTAAAGTCACAGATTTTAGAGTTCAAAGGCTCCTTAGCGATGAACTCACCAGGGATTTCAAATGACCAGGTGGTAGTGGCTGGTAAGATTGGTATTGAGAGGGCACCTGGGTGCTCAGTCGGTTAAGCGTCTGCTTTTGGCTCAGGTCATGATCCCAGGGTCCTCAGATGAGTCCTGCGCTGGGCTCCCTGCTCTGTGAGGAGCCTGCTTCTCCCTCTGCCTGCAGCTCCTCCCACGCTCCCAGTCATATGCTCTCTCTCTCTCTCTCTCATTTTATTTACTTATTTATTTACTCTCTATTATTTACTTATTTAATTTACTTATTTAAATAAGTAAATAAAATCTTAAAAAAAAAAAAAAGACTAGTGTTGGAAGGTCTGCCAGTCCCGTAGAGCTCTGTTTGCTTGATCTGTGAGGTATGCTGTTGGGTGAGGTGGTCCAGGCATCTAACTCAGCTTTGGCCGTCTGCTGCTGTTGAGTTGTGTAAGCATCCCATGTCTTAGAAGACGTTCTGAGTGTTGCCCATCACTTACAGACACCGAACCTCAGTGAGGCACAAAACTGCCGGCTAGTTATTTATTCTCTTTTTGGGCACATATTGGTTGTTTGGAGCAAATGAAAGCCAAAAGCTGACCAGAAAGTGCTGGTTAGGAAAAAATCCTTTTTACTTCACAACTTTAACTATTTAAGGGAAGAACCATAGAAATGTGTTCCCAGGGGTGCCTGGGTGGCTCAGTCGGTTAAGCCTTTGCCTTGGACTCGGGTCATGATCTCGGGGTCTTGGGATCCAGCCCCACATTGGGCTGTCTGCTCAGCGGGGAGTCTGCTTCCCCTTCTCTCTGCCTACTTGTGATCTCTCTCTTTAAAAAAAGAAAAAAAAAAAAAGAAATGTGTTCCCAGATAAGCCAGAATCAGGATGGCTCCCAAGAGACAAATTAGGGTCAGTTTCAGGAAATGCTGTACCTGGAAAAGAGTCCAGTGGCAAATACGGGTTAGTAAGGAAACCAGTGCAGACCATGACAGCATCGAAGATGGCAGACTGCTGCTTTCCTTCATGCTGAGTGACCACTTCCCATTGGCCAGTGACAGTAAAATCTGGGCATTTTGTTACTTTGCAGACTTTAGTCTGAAAAAAGAATCATAGTCACAGTTAATTGTCATCAAGTTTCTAGTAAGGGCATGCTGGCCACAGTTGACATTTGAAATGTTCTAGAGCACAGATTAACCATAATTAATAAGCATAAACTTAGAAATTGAATCAAGTTATCAGATTAACCATAATTTTATGGATGAAAGTATTCTAAGCTTAGAGTTGTGATGGGGTATTTAAAAGAAGTGATGAGATCCAAAAAGTTTGAATGATTTTGCTCAAATTCTCACAGTAAATGATAGAACCAAAAGCTATGGTCTTCTTTCTGTTATGTATATCTCTCCTAGAGCTGTGCTTTAATAGAGATGTGGGTAATATAAATTGAAAGCATAAATTTGGACCTTATGAAAGGTCCTATAGAATATGTTGCTGAAGTTTTCCCAGATCCAGAGAACGATTGGAAAATGCTAACTTTATGGCCTGAATGTTCTGGAGGAGTCCAAATGTCAGTCTATTTATTTGTTTTAATCGAGTATATATATATGTTTATGGGTGTGGGGTTCTGATTCAGAAAATAGGTAAAATACATGTACAAGTCAAATTTAAAAGCATAAATACTCCACTGACCAAGAGACTTTGCTGCCTTTCTTTTTTCAGTTTTTAGAGAAGACAGGCATCTCAGGTCTTTCCTAAGATGGGGTCGCTGTTTGGTTTATAATATTTGAAGCACTTGTTGGACTTCAACATTTGTATTAGGAACTCTTCCTTTTTAAAATTTAAGTTTTCAGTGAATTAAAAATTAATTGATTTCAAAATACAGTTTACTTTTGTCTTAAAAATAAGAACTGTTTGTAATTAAATATTTGGAATGCACAGAGAGGAAAGAAATCTCTTATGTGTATATCCTCTTAAAACTTTGGTGAACATCCAGCTTTAATCATTTCTTTTCCAATTATTTTAAAATAGACTTGGGGCAGCATGTGGGAAAGGAAATTCTTCACAGATTCAGGAACTCTGATGCATTAAAAAATATTTCTGAGGATCATATCCATTCACTATGGTAGTGTTTCATTTTTACTGTATCCCTTGCAAAATAAGGAAGTGGAGTAAAATACTCTTTGGAAAACTGGAATACTTTCATTTTACCTGATTTGACTGAAATATAGTTGGCATACAATGTTGTGTAAGTTTAAAGTACATGATGTAATAATCTGATAAATGTATAGTATGTATAATGTATAAATGTATAATATATAAACTGCAAAATAATTGCAACAAACAGTAAGTCTATTTCACACCCATCACTTTGCATAGTTATAATTCTTTTTCTTGTGAAAATAACTTTTAAGACTTACTCTCTTAGCAACTTTCAAATATATAATAGCATGAACTACATTCAGCGTGCTGTACATTATATCCCCAGAACGGATTTATCTCATACCTGGGAGTCTGTACCTTTTGACCATCTTGGCCCATGTCCCCCAGCCCCCACTCTTCACCTCTGGCAAACATCAATCTGCTCTGTTTCTATGAGTTTGGTGAGTTTTTTTTTTTTTTTTTGGTATTTCTCTGACATTTCACTTAGTATAATACTCTAAAGGCCCACCCATGTTGTTGCAAATGGCAGGATTTCCTTCTTCTTTTATGACTAAACAACATTCCAGTGTGTGTGTATGTGTGTGGGACATTTTCTTTATCTATGTACCCATCGATGGACACTAGGGTTGTTTCCATGTCTTGACTATTATAAATAATACTGCAGTGAACATAGGGTTGCAGGCATCTCTTCAAGGTACTGGTCACATGTTGGTCAGTACCTTTAAGGTTGTGAATACGAATCTTATTTACTACTAGTTTTGGTCATTCATGTTGCTTTCAATTCCCTAGAATTTCCTCGCCATCCCCATCTGTAGCAGGGAGAGGGGGAGATAAGAGAAGGAAAACACATGGATTGTCCTGTTTCTTGGGGAGGAAAAGAATGGGGAAAAAAGAGAGTATATTAATTTGCCTCCGTCCTGTCTTCTTCCTGTTACTGTTCTTGGAAATAGGAAGGGAGGTGGATAAGACCTATGAAAAGCACCATATTCAAAGATTTTTCTATTCCCAAGGATATCTAGAGAAGATTTCCTTCAAATGGTGAGGTTCTTTTGTGTACGGGCCATTGCACATGTTTTTTCCTGTAAAGGGATACTCAAGAAGAGAGGACCTAGGGACTGGTAGAAGTCATCAATGTCCCTATGTGCTTTTGTCCCAAGCAGACAATGTGGTTTGATATTTTCAGGTCCCTTTGGGTTCTTGGATGAAATTATTACAAATTAAAAATGTATACATGTGAATTCTTACAGAAAGTCCCCACCTCCACTCTCTGATTTACTTAGGGTGGGTGTGAGTACAAGGGGAGGAATCCAGCCCCGGGTCCTCAATCTTGCCAGTTCACGATCTCATCTACAGAGCCAAGGGCGAGGCAATTGAGAGAAACAGGAAACAGTAGGCAATACTTTCTGACTACTGACTGATGTTTTGTGTCTTACCTTGAACTGAATGCATTCCAGAAGGTTGAACCGGTTTGCATACATTTTGAGGTATTCCAGGAATTGAGAATTTGGCACATAGTTTGGATAATCTTCTGGGAATGGAAAGTCTGAGTAACAAGACATCTCCTTGCAGCTGTTGGAAACCACAGACTTATAGAGGCTGGCTCTGCCTTCTTCAACATGTTCCTGCACAAACAGTGTACACACATGAGTGTGTATGGATTTGTGCATGTGTGCACACATGTGAAATGGATGTTAATTTTTAGGCATTTTAAACATTGACAGAGATTCAGGTTACCCTTTCTAATGGGATTTGTTGTCCTGCCCTTGAGGTAGGGTGAACACGGAACACTGAATTTTATGACAAGAGTTGTAATTTCATTCGTTACATGTTAACAAACCCAGGATGAACTCAGCTGTCCAGATTCACACGGCATTACTGCAAATACCAGAAAATATGGAAATAGACCAGATTCAGGATGTTGTGTCTGCATGATGGACAGTTGCTGGGTAGTTGGTTTCCATGGGTGTTGTTGAAAGGACTATGCAGAAGGGCGTTCAGATCATGAAGGATTTTGCATCTAAAGTTAAGGAATTTGGATTTTATTGGAAGGTGATGCAGTCTTCTGAATTTTTAATGAGGAAGTGATTCCTGTTATATTTTTGAAAAGATAATTCCTGTTCTACAAAAGATGAATGACAGAAGTCTGGAAAGGAAGGAAGGAGGGAGGTGAAGAGCCTAAACCAGAAATCCACTCGAGCAATGGCTGAAGTCAGCCTAAGCAGAGGCGGTGGTGTTGAAACAAGTGGAAACTGAGGCAGCAGAAAGACAGAAGGCACAGGATGGTGGAGCTGTTTGGATTCAGGTCTTGGGAGAAGAAGCAGGTCAAAGTTGTCCAGACTGGGTAACTGCGTAGGTGGTGAAAGACTCATTTTGACCTGAATAAACAGCAAATATCAGGATCTTAGACAACTCCCACCAGGTTGAATAATAAGCAGTTTTGGTACATGTGGTCATTAATATACATGGCCTCTGTCTTTGGGATGTATTATGAAGGGTATTCTGAGTTTAATGAGGAGGTGGTCCTCAGCATTTTAATATTATTTATCATTTTGGTTACATATAGTTGTTTTTTTTCCCAAGGCAAATATAAACTTTACACATGGAGGAGGGCTCACTTTGTTCTCTCAAAGGATGTGAATCTAGATCTGCATGAAATGTGTGGTGATTACAGTGATTACAGATTACAATAAAATTGTAAACACATAGTTGTGTTTTCGGTTAATGTTGCCGATCTCGTCAGCTCATCAATAATGAGTTCACTGTATCTTGCTTGTCTGGGGCTCCCCCTCTGACAGTCTCTTTGTCCAGAATAAATCTAGAAAACTGGAATCTAAAGGCTTCTGAGTAGGGCGACTATCTAAATCTTGCTTGTTTATTCTGCCAGAAGATCTAAAGCAGTGTGTCTCAAAGACGTAGTTGGCCGAGCAAGACAGCTGACTTGTTCATTAGCACTCTGTGACAAGAGAAGTACAGAAATTGAGAGTAAGCAGCTGGAAACTTCCACCGCGATAAATCGCCATTGTTCAGTATCCAAGCATGTGGACTCCTACGTGTTGAATGAGACTCGGGTCAGCCTCAGTTTTGTCTGACCCCTGTGAGGAGGGCTGTGGTGGTCGAGCTGTGTCCTAGTCATGGGCAGTGGGACTATATTAGTGATGTTTTAAGGTTAGTTTGAAAACTTATCCAAAAATGCATACAACTTGTCATTTTCTTTCATCGGAGGATAACTGATATTGGAGCATCTGGGTGGCTCAGCCAGTTAAGTGTCTGACTTGGGCTCAGGTCATGATCTCAGGGTCCCGGGATCCAGCCCAAGTGTGGGCTCGCTGCTCAACAGGGGGTCTGTTTGTCCCCCTCCCTCTGCCCGTTGCCCAGCTTGTGCAAGGACACATGCGTGCACGCGCTCTCTCTCAAATAAATAACATGTTAAAAAAAGAAAGATAACTGATGTTTAGTTATAACCTTAGAGAATAAACTGGCCACTGATAAAAGGTTGAAGATAAGTTTTGAAAATACAGCCCTACTTGCTTCATTTTGGATGGCAGTTACAAGAAGGTTCTGGGGGTACCTGCGGGGCTCGGTCAGTTAAGCGGCTGACTCTTGATTTCAGCTCAGGTCATGATCTCAGGGTTGTGGGATTGAGCCCCGTGTCGGAGTCTGGGCTCAGTGTGGAGGCTACCTTGAGATTCTCTCTGCCTCTGCCCCTCGCCCAGCCCGTGCTCTCTCTCTCTCTCCCTCCAAAAAAAAAAAAAAAAAAATTCCTGAACTTCCTGAGATTGCTTTAAAGTTTCTTCTTCCTTTCCAATCAATGAACTGTGTTTCTCTCCTATGTGTGCTCTTAGGCAAAACTTAGAAACAGTTTAGATACACAGTATCCCTTGAGAAGAGCATGGTTTTGCCTCCAGCCCAGATTAGATACAATAACAAGCAAGAAGCTAGTTTAATGGTCACATTAAAAACTTTAAATATTGGAGGGTATGTGCTATGGTGAGTGCTGTGAAATGTGTAAGCCTGATGATTCACAGACCTGTACCCCTGGGGCTAATAATATATTATACATTAATAAAAATAAATTTTTAAAAAAACTTTAAATGTTAATATGTCCAACGCATAGTAAGAGTGTGCCTCCAGGTGTTTCATATGGAGATTACTCCACACACAAGTTTTATTTGGCTAAAAGCCGCAAGTGTAATAGTGACTTTCTATATTAATCACGTATATATATATACTTCCAAAGAAAAATGGGTCCACCTTTTGGAATTTCTTAAAATTTGTACATTTAATGACATTTGCTGAATTTTATTTTATGTCTTTTGACTCTATATAACTTTTGAATTTATATTTTGACCTTTTTTCTTCATTTCATTTTCACTGTTTTCATAGTTCCTTTTTACTTTTCTTACAAATGTAATTGTATTTTTTTTGTAATTGTGTATACTTGATTGGAAATTAAACAACAGAACACAAACTTGATTCTTCTCCACAGTTTGAGAAGCACAGCTCTCTAGTCAGTGCTCCTTAACCTTGTTAAGAATCGCCTGGGGAATCTTATTAACATGTAGATGCTGATTCAGTAGGTCTGTGTGAGCCTGAGGGTTTTTTTTTTTCTTAAGATTTATTTATTTATTTGAGAGAGAGCACGAGAGCGAGAGCACAAGTGTACTGGTGAGAGCAGGAGAAGGGAGAGGGAGAAGCAGACTTCGTGCTGAGCACGGACCCCTCGCTCTGAGATCTTTACTTGAGCTGAAACCAGAAGTTGGATGTTCAACCGACTGAACCACCCAGGTGCCTCAAGCCTGAGATTCTGTATTTCTTTTTTTTAATATTTTATATTTAAAAATATTATATATATTAATATTTTATATTTTTTAAAAATAATTTTTATTATTAACATATAATGTATTTGTTTCAGGGGTACAGGTTTGTGATTCTTCAGGCTTACACAATTTCACAGCACTGAGATTCTGTATTTCTAACAAATTCCCCTGCAGAGTAGGGCCAGGGGCCATACTCTGAGTAACAAGGCTTTAGAACAGTCCTACTAACAGGAATGTGGTGGAACATACACACTTTAAAATTTTCTGGTTGTCATATTTAAAAATTAAATTTGAAAATTAAAAAAAAAGAACCAGGTGAAATGAATTTTAACAGTATACTGTGTTTAATTCACTCTATCTAAATTTTATACTTTCAACTTGTAATCACTATAAAAATTTACTAATGAAGTACATTTTATTCTTTTATGCGTAGCAAGTTTTTTGAATACCAGTGTATATATACTTCTCAATTCAAATGTTAAATGTGAATTGAAAAAGGATATTCATATACCCAAATAGCTAATAAATATACTTAAAAGGGCTCCAGTAACTGTCCTGAGGATTGGTTTTAAAATTAAAATTAATTGGGGCGCCTGGGTGGCTCAGTTGTTAAGCCTCTGCCTTTGGCTCAGGTCATGATCCCAGGGTCCTGGGTTCAAGCCCCACATTGGGCTGCCTACTCGGCAGGAGGTCTGCTTCTCCTTCTCCTATTCCTTTTGCTTGTGTTCCCTCTCTTGCTGTGTTTTTCTCTGTCAAATAAATAAAATCTTTAAAAAATTAAAATCAAATGAAATAAAAAATTCAATTTTTAGCCATGTCAACCAATTCCATAGTTCCATGTGGCCAGTGGCTGCCTTAGTGAATAGCAGAGCTTTAAACTTGAAGCTGGGTATTAGAACTAAATTTCGTGGTTGGTTTGATTTAATTAAAAGTGAAGTTTCTTCTGGGTTATAGGAAGAAAGGGAATAGAAACAGCTGTAAAAGGGCGCCTGCGTGCCTCAGTCATTAAGCCTCTGCCTTCGGCCCAGGTCATGATCCCAGGGTCCTGGGATCGAGCCCCACATCCGGCTCCTTGCTCAGAGGGAAACCTGCTTCTGCCTCTCCCACTGCCCCGGCTTGTGTTCTCTCTCTCTCTCTCTCTGTGTCAAATAAATAAATAAAATCTTAAAAAAAAAAGAGAGAGAGAGAGAAACAGCTGTAAAGAGCTGTAATATGGAGAAACAAGAGTAAGTAGGAGGGGAAGAACCTATAGTCTATAGGAGAAACAACAGCCATGAACATTCTGGGCCAGTTAGACCACAGCTCCCTTACTGTTCTCTGGCATCTGGGAGCATGACGTAGTGACTCATGCTTGGTTAATACCGTCAGTGTCTAGATAATGATAATAATAATGATAAATTTGGAATATAGACTATTTCAGAGGAGTAGAGATGTGCATAATATATATTGTAAAGATTTCCATAAAAATGGCTCAAAAACTTTCAAGTATGTTGTAATGGAATGTTTAAATAGCAAAGAGTAATGGGGCTCGTGGGGTTGGATAAGCCAGTAACCATGTATTTACGGGAACTTAGATGAACAAAGAAAACATAAATAGAAAAAAAAAAAACAAACAAACCACAACCCAGTAACAACTCTGTTTTGTAAAACTCTGGGAGATTTAAAGGCAAGAGGAAGGAAAACCTTCCAGGCAAAACTGAAGCCTATCTTGGAATAATGTATCACAGATGTTAGCTGAGGAAGAACCATAGTGCAGAGTGGAAACTTAGCCCTGGGGCTGGAGTCCAAGACCACCTCTTTGCTTTCATCTCTCTTTCTTCCCACCGATTCTTCCTCCTGGAAAAATACATGGTCTGGAGTGTTAGTTTATATACAGAGGGTATGGGTCTGTGCCTCTTCTGAATGGTTTGCGGCTCCTGGGCCCTCCCCTCCTGTGTGTGCCTGTGGCCCCAGTGATTCCCAGGCCTTGTTGGGATCTCTGGTTGCATCGTCCCTGTGTGGGTCTGCCAATTGCTCTGGTACTCCCAGGATGCAAACATATGCCTCCTGAACTGATGGGGCTGCTGGGGGAAAGCAAAGTGGGAGGGGAGGAAGGATGGTCTGTGGGCAGAGGGCAAAGGCTAAGAGCACGAACAGCAGGGTTCTGGCTGCCTGGTCCATTTTGGTCCTGCAATATACTGGGAATATATCATTCACCAGGACACCTGGTGGGATTCCATGAACAGTCTAGAATTTGCCTGCCCTCATTCTTGAGCCAGATCTGGAAGTGCATGAAGTATAGTTCTTGAGAGCACAGAGCCCAGATTCAGACTGCCTGGGTTCACCTTCAGGCTCTACATTTGTAGTTGGGTAACCTTGGGGATTTTCTTAATCTCTCTGTGTCTCAGTTTCTTCAGGTACAAATAGGAATGGTAATATCCCGTAGGAGAAACTGAAACGGTAGCTGTGATGTGTTTTCAGCAGTGTCTGGTAGACTCTCAGTAAATCTTAATGGTCATTCGTATCATTCTTCCACGATTATTATGGAGATTCACTTTCTCAAGCTTTGGATCCTTCAGAGAGGATTCTAGCAATGGGAAGAAAGCTTTGTCAGGTCAGAGGTCTCCCATCCTCATTTTAAAAATTACTAATTTAAATAATTAATTATTATTATTATTATTTTTTTTTGAGAGAGAAAGAGAGCACGAATGAGGGGAGGGGCAGAGGCAGAGAGAGAAAGAATCTCAAGCTGGCCCCACGCTCAGCTCAGAGTCTGATGTGGAACTTGATCTCAGGACCTGACCTGAGCTGAGATCAAGAGTCAGGCGCTTAACCAACTTGGACATCCAGGTGCCCGTCCCCGTCCTCATTTTAACGATAAATGTAAAATGATAATAAAAGTCACTCCTAGGGACGCCTGGGTGGCTCAGTTGGTTGGACGACTGCCTTCGGCTCAGGTCATGATCCCAGAGTCCCGGGATCGAGTCCCACATCAGGCTCCCAGCTCCACGGGGAGTCTGCTTCTTCCTCTGACTTTCTCCTTGCTCATGCTCTCTCTCACTGCCTCTCTCTCAAATAAATAAATAAAATCTTAAAAAAAAAGTCACTCCTAAATAGAGACATTCTCTCCATATAAGACGTTCCCACCTCTTGTTCTCCAAGAACAATTATTTCCTTCTTTTCCCCTCCCTTGAGCGGCCAGAATCCATTTTCTTTGTCTCCTTCTCCCCCCAGTGAGAGGCAGAGAGAGTCTCGCTGGAGGACAGTGCCCAGTTCTCGGATCTACAGCCCATGTGAGCTGTGGATACTTAGAGGTGATGTGAGGAACCCCCAAGAGGATGGGGGCCTCTCAGGTGTACCCCCCTTGAAACA